>JAFBJQ010000553.1:14295-145464 GCA_016785345.1 Trinectes maculatus | reverse complement strand
TCTGTTAGGGAGAGACGTCCGCCTCGGAAACTCACTTATGATGAGCTCGGGGAGCCTTTAGCTTTGGCAATCGGTTCGTTCTTTCAGGCTTTAGGAACTGCTATTTCGTATGTGTCTGTACCTGTAGAGGCAGGAATGCATGCAGGGACTCATGCAGTCTAGAGGGAGAGTGTAACCCTGATTAGATTTAGAGCTGAGAAATACCAGGTTCTGTAAATGCATCTGGGTTTCCTGTATGTTAGTTCCGTTCAGTATTCAGATTTCCAGAGCGCACCCGGAGCTCACGGTGTGTGTGTGAGGTGCGGGACACGGAAGGAAGGAGAACGAGCAAACAGAGAAGGCAGAAAAAGCGCGTTCTGTGACAAAGCACGCCATTCTCCATGTTAGCACATGATAAGGAGTTCCTATGAACATCGATAAAAGCTGCTGTTAACAGTGAACCACGAACGAGTACTTACCTCGAAGACGCCGAAGGTGGTCGTAGGAGGGGCCGTCAGCGTGGTTTCCTCAGTGTTAGAACTATTCTGACTGTTTTTTTGTTAGGGACAATTCTGACTGTGCCATGTGAGGAATTATTGCATCATCGTGGTCCAGGACTCATTTGCTACTCGTGGATGCCTTCTGCGTGTCAGGACATCGATGAGGAGATGCTTGCCATACTAGGAGGGCGGTAGGAACCAAAACCAAAGGAGACCCAATTGAGGAGCCTTTATCATTTTTTTTGCTACTTTATTCTGCCTGAAACTCAGGTTGTTCTTGGTTCTTGGGGCCAAGATAAAAAAATTAAAATAGGTGAAGGTTGACTGAGGGGCAGTCAAAGCAAATTTGTTCAAGGAAAAAAAAACAAGCAACTTTGAAGTGAAATTTAGAGTATAACTGAGGAACTGTGAAGTAGTACCACATTTATTATTTTTTCTCCTAGAAGTGTTTCTCCTTAACTTATATATATTTTGTCTTACATCTATTTTGGTTACTTCAATTATTCTTTTGTGGTATATTTGAGTTTTGTATGGGATATACAAAACTCAAAATGTAAATGAAGTTGAGAAAGATGTTTACATAGTTTTCTACTTTCTATAAAACTGTGGTCCTGTATGTTGTGTGGGTTGGGGGTCTTATTTACTCTCTTACAGAGTTTGCTACTGCCAGTCTCCTTCCCAAATCTATAAGATCAGTGAATGTGAGTTTGAGCAAACCTGTGATAGTTCTGAGCTGTATGGTAAGATTTTTGATACAGACCTTAAATTTAGATATTGTAGATAATATACGCGAGCCAGCAGCCTAGATCTCTTCCATAAGAGACAGGGACACACGTCCAGGTTACATAAACATCATGCAACATCTGTTCTGTCCATCCTGGGAAAGTGACCCCTTATTTGTGAATCTCCATGAGGTTTCTGTGGGGTTTTTTTCTCTGTTAATAGAGGTTTTGGTTAATTTGTCCTCATTCTTGTTGATAATTGTTAAATCCTATAAGTCAAATTGTCAAATTTACAAAAAAAAATGATTTGATCTCAATCTTTGATCAGATCCTTTGTCTGTTAATCATAAAATGAATGTGTGAAAATCCATCACCCTGCTCAGAGTGCAACAGATGATGGATATTTTGCTAGCATTAATACAAAAAGCTCACAGCAGTGATGAGATGATGATGAGATGGCTGCAGTGTAAGCAGAGCTCCACTGCTGACAAACTGTCACTGCAGGATTTAATCGCTGTATATATGATCAGACACGCAGGATCGTGAAAAGAGACGTCGTGCACGTGTTTATAATTTTCTCAGAAATGTTAAGTATAACAATGTGATATCCAGCCATCAGCCTGCTTCTCTACCAGGTGTCACTGGTTCCCAAACTGACACTCTGAATGTATGTCAAACGCAGAGTCTTGTCAGTATTCATATGTCACTATACGCACAATAACACTGTGCACTGCCACACTTTACAGTCTGAAACCATCATCAAATCCAGAGCCCAGAGCAGAGTCAATGATCAACACTAATTCTGCCTGCTGAGCGATGCAGCAGCTGTCCTTCCTACGACAATGCACGTTTTCTCTTGATTTACAGTATTTTGCAGTTTTCTGGAAAAAAAAAACAATTTTGCGTTTTATAGGTAGACGTCAGCCTAGTTTTCATGTACAGGAAATGTTAAAATAAATAATTTAGTTAAACATCATAATCCATACACTGAACAAAAATGTATAAACAACATTTGATTTTGCTTCAGTTTTTCATTTGCTGTTATCAAAGACTTTTTCACACACAAAAGGCTTATGGATTTGTTCACAGAATGCGTGTAGGTCTGTGTTAGTGAGCGTGTGTGCTTTGCTGAGATGATCCATCCACCTGACAGGTGATGCATATCAACATGATCAGCACGTTGATATGCATCACCTGGAGGAGCATCATTATGGCACAGGTGTGTCACTCTCACATGACAGTACATACACACTGGCTGCCCTCTGCTCGGCTCAGCCAAAACCACAATTCATCTGTGAAAGTAACACAGACCCGTTTAAAAACATCTAGTTACTCATATCAATTGATGCCTCAGCTGTCTGAGATGTGGAGGTTCCATGTTACATGTGGTCAGTGGGATGTATTATATGTTCTTAAAGATGGCTTATGGTAGAAATGAACACTAACACTCATTAATAAATAGCTCTGGCAGACATTCCTGCAGTCAGCATGACAACTGAACACTCAAACTGTGTGAGAGTGACCGTCAGTCTGAGCAGCCTGAAACACACCTGTGCCATAACGATGCCGTCTAATCAGCATGTTGATATGCATCAGCTGTCAGGTGGATGGATCGTCTCAGCAAAGGACACACACTCACTCACACTGACCTACACACATTCTGTGAGCGAAATTAGAGAGAAATAAGCATTTTGTACACATAGAGAAAGTTTTAGATTTTAATTTTTACTTTTAATTCAACTCATGGACTGAGTTGAATTCATTCAGCCCATGAAATGTGAAGCTCATGAAATGTGAAGCATAACCAAAACTCCATTCATATTATTAATATATTATATATGAACGTATATATTAATATTATGCAGTGTAATTTCATAGGCCACTGTTAAGTTTTCTGTCAGCAGCTTGTATATATAGTCCTGGTAATGCAAACCCCTACTGCGGAGAGGTAAATAAAGACAACTAAATAAAACAACACGAGAGATTTAATATGACCACTATGGAAACATCAAAACGAGCTGCAGCTCAGATCATGGCCCATTTAACACGGAAAGCTTACTAATTAAAAGAGCATTTAAAAAATGATAACATAGTTACCTAAATAGGGTCAACTGGTCGGTTGTTTAGCTTCAGTTGTAACTTCTTGTCTGTTTGAAAATCATGAGCCAAGAAATGTGATGTTGTTTTTCTGTAATAATGGGCATTATTTCCACTTTTATGTGTTCCTCCTACTGAGAAAATAGGCCTGATCTCTCCCTTTGTGGTTGCTCCAACTGCTCACTTCCACCACCCACACAACACATTTTCCAAGGCAACAATGTTCCTCCAAAGTTTACACACGATAAATAACGATATGCCCAAAGCAGTTAGCAGTGGCCCCGCTCTCCGTTTCCTGGCTGGAGTTGAAATGAAATGGTAATTTTGACTTGAGGAGGATTTCAAAGGGATGGCCTCTACTTTTCATCTTGGTGCATACCACGAGCTCGCCGACACATTCACGCTGGGATTAGAAAAAGAAAAAAAAACGCAGAAGAAAAGAGAATTTTAAGTTTTTCTATGAACTTTCTTCTTTCTCCCTTTTCTGTCATCTCCCCACAGATACAGAAGCTGTAACATTGCTGAGATCTCTTCCCAAGATGCACAGCATTTATATAAACAACCACCCCCGGTTTGGGGAACATTTGATTGATGTGTCATTGTCCACAGATCGTTTCCAGGCATTTGAATAGATAATTCAGAATATTTTCATGTAGGCATTTTCTTCGTAGGTCAAAGGTCAGTTGTGGGGGTAGATCTGGGGTGCCCTCGATCTCCCATGCTATTTTTGCACTCAAGGCTCGAACCAGCCTGTCTTCTTTTCACTGGGGAGACGGACTGACACTTGAGTCGTGCTTCTCATCAAGAACACAAGGTGGTTTCCAAAACTCTGGCTTAGATCTGCCTGTAAGCTCTGTTATGCAAAGTACCTTTGTCTCAAACTGAAGGCTATAACTCCCTGTGGATGTGTCCTGTGCCTGTGTTTGTTTTCCAGGTCAGTCTGCAGTCTGACGGTGAGACTGGAACAAGATGCAGCAGAAAAACTCACTGGGAGCAACTTTATCTCAGCCATAAGGAACGAAAACTGGAATTAAAGCACCCAAAACAAGGTCTGTCGCACATCAGCACCACTGGCGCCTGTCCTCCTATGTATATAATGTATTAATGCCAGCCACAGCCATATCCAGGGTTCACTTTCCAGGAGCTGTTGGATCACATTCCACTGTCAGTCAGCCATGACGGAAGTGTCTAGGTGACAAAAGTAGGGTGTGAAAAAAAGCCAGTGCGTCTTCATTATCTCCCCCCGGTCTACAGCCCATGAATGAGGCCAGGGTTAATTGCTGTTGATTAGACATCAGTACGCATGGCTGAGTGAGCACACAGATCTGAGTGAGCGAGCCACTGGGGTCGGTCACGAACAGTGATCTGAACTCTGTGTCAAGTGTTTCACCTCGGTGGGCTCAGCTGGTTGGGAGGCACATAGGGCATTTCAATTCAGCCGATGTATTCGATGATCAGTCTGTTTGGTTATCAACACTAAAGCTGCGTTTGCTTGTTTTTCATGGCAGAAGCTGAGAGAGGGATAATGGCAAATGATTCTCAAAAGACGAAAAGCTGGAAAATATACAGGAGCATATACAGAGAATGTTTTGTTACATGCAGGATGGAAATACAAATCAGTCGCAACAAAATGAACCAACTCAGATGTTGTCCACAGGAAACAGCTTAATTATTATTAATAGCTGAGTTGTTCTTGATATGGGCCACAGGCAGGCATTGATGAAGGAGCAGGCGCTTGAGTATTCAAGGCCACCCACTTGTATGTGCCAGCTCTGGTTCATGTTGGCACTTGTAGCATTTTAAAATTAATTAAAGTCTTTAACTTCACGGCAGCTGTGAGCAAAGAAAACAAGGTCAGCGACAACTTCAGTTTGTAATCCAGGTTGGCTTTATCATTGGTATTGTATCTGATGTGGTTTGTTGTCTTCCGTGATGAATCACGGAGAGAGATTCAGATGCATAGTTGTTCCCTAAAGTCTCTGTTTATGCCCACTAAGACTAAAATTCAGCTTTTGAATTAAAATGGGGCCTGTCATGTTTTCAGTTGTCTTTCCTTTTTCGGAACCCATGAGCTAAAGTGTATGCGTGGCTGAAAACTTGTAACTATCTCGTAACCGATCAAAATAGTCATTTTGAAAAGAGACTAAATTCTTTTCGAAACTATTTATTAAGTCTTTGAACTTACTGGACTCACCATGAACACTTTTATACTGTTTCCAGAAGATGAATCTTACCAGTTTTGCTGATGATCTTACTTCGTATCTAGTACCAGCAGTTGGTCAAAGTTTCCATTTCTTCATGAGAAAATTCAAAAGCTACAACACTGATTGGTAAAAATGGTGTACAAGGACTTACAGTCCAAACAAATTAACAGGAAGGATTTTGGTGAATAATTAAACTTTCCTTAAGATTTGAATTGTTTTGAAATTCCTGCAGAACTAATAGAGGCATTTATGTGAATTTGGTACCAACATTCATTCATTTATAGATGGCAAACTACAGTAATGTTGACCTGCCATGAAACTGTGTAGATGAATAGATGTTCAGATGTTAGAACATTAACTCACTCAGCCAAAAGTGAATTGAAATCCATCATTAAGACTTGCAGACTGTTGTGTCACCAAAATGACGGCTGTCTCCATTTGTGTGTAAATGGTAAACAATCCTCCAGGTCAGCCTTTGGTTATATTTATCTGTAATGCTTGATTTTCATTGCTCTGTTGCTTTTGTAGCCAAAATAATTACAAGAATGGAGGAAGTTTAGAGAGAGGAATGACAGGTTGACAGGGGCTGTGGGTGTAGGAGGGGCAGGTCGTTGTAACCTTCACGTCGCTCACAGAGTGAGAGCTAGCATTGGTGAAATTTCCTAGATCAAAGGGTGCAATGCAAATTCCTGCAGCTTCCACACTACCATTTGATGTTTTGGGGAGTCAAATTATTGTGGCGATTACATTAGCTGTACACAACCAGAAGAGCAGGCCAAACAAGTAGGCTTGTTGAGACTCTCAATTAGTGGTGTGACATCTTAGCACCCAGCGTCTGAGAGGCGTTCCTCAATAAGAGGAGCTGTTTGGGCTGAAAAAGTGATTTGGCTTGTTGTATGGCCCTTTCATCTGCACCGACACTGTGGCCTCTGGGGCTTATTTGAGGCTTCTGGGTATTTTCATCCTGACACCTCCCCTTTACTGTGACAATAGCGCCACTGTGTTCAATGTTTCAAAGAGGCTGTAGGACAACTGTACAGTTGCATCTCAATACATTTGTCTCATTAAATGTGGTAACATTCATTTATTTCAGTAATACAAAAAGTGAAACTCTCATGTAATAGATTAATTACACAGAGAGTGAAGAATTTCAAGTCTTTATTTGCAATCATTTTGTTAATTATAGCTTATAGCTTATTAAAAACCCAAATTCTGTATCTTGAAGAATTTGTGTATTACCAATCAAAATAAAGGATTTTTATTCAGAAATGTCAGCCTCCTGAAAAACTACATTCATGCACAGGTATCAATACATATCAATACATGGATGGGACTCCTGCACGAATTACTGCATCAGTACGGTGTAGCCTGTGGCACTGCTGCGGGGTTATGGAAGCCCAGCCTGCTTTGATAGTGGCCTTTAGCTCATCTGCATTATTGGCTCTATTGTCTCTCATCTTCCCTGCAACGTAGATTTTCAATGGGGTTCAGGTCCGGCGAGGTTTCTGGCCAATCAAGAACAGTAATACTGTGGTCATCAAATTACTTTTGGTAGTGTTTGGACCTTGACTTCCAAATGAAATGCAAAATGTCCGAAGAGGACTTTGGACACCCGAGCAACAGTCCTGTTCTTTTTCTCCTTGGCCCATTTAAGACGCTTCTGACGTTGTCTCTGGTTCAGGAGTGGCTTGACACGAGGAATGAGACAGCTGTAGCCCATCTCCCGAACACGTCTGTGTAGTGTGTGGTGGCTCTTGATGCACTGAATCCAGTCTCAGTCCATTTTTGTGCTGTTTCTTGTGCACCCTTTCCTACCACACTTTTTCCTTCCACGCAACTTTCTGTGGATACGCTTTGATACAGTACCCTGTGAACTTTTGTGGCTTGCCTGCCTTGTGGAGGGTTTCAATGACAATGAAAAGCTTTGCAGCTGTTTTGAGTAAATTAGCTGATTAAAGTGTAACACTGTCAAAATATTTTTAGTGTCTGAATGACAGGCAGACAGAGGCAACGGAGACACCATCTAAAATTTAGAGTATACTTTATTCTTGTACAAGAAGGAGCGTTCACAAAGCTACACAGTGGAAGTTACAAAGGAAGACTCAAAGATGAGTCTGTTGGCCTGCCTTTTTCTACACTTTTCTTACATCGCTCCAATTGGGACGGGAACTCTTGTCCCTGGTACAAGGTTGGTTATGACATTCAAGACATGATAAGAATTCTTGTCCCTGGTACAGGACTAGCCACGGCATTCAAGACATAATAAGAAGGCACATCTCCGGGCACTTGTCGGGTCTTATCTTTGAAGCATTACTTCATACAACAAACAGGTCAGACTGAACAGATCATTGGCACCAAACACGTCAGAGTAGACAAAGAGCAGCTCAGAGTGATCACACCAACAAAATTCCTGTAACACCCTGAGTCCACAATATTGAACATAGTCACAATATTAAAAGTTTTGGAGATACAGAATTTGGGGTATTCATGAGCTGTTATGCCACAATTATAACAAATAAAGGTTTGAAATATTCCACTTTGGGTGTAATGAATCTATGATATCCAAGAGCTTCACTTTTTGAATTGAATTACTGAAATAAATGAACTTTACCATGTTATTCTAATTTATTGAGATGAATCTGTACTGTATAGCGGAGCTATGTAAACTTAGATGCGCCGGCAGCATGTAATTAATGTAATTTACTGTAGTAAATTAAAAACAACAAATCATAAACATGATGTTATCAGGATGGTTCTGTGTTTAACAGTTCTGACTGTAAACAGCTGTATTTAGAACAGATATTAGATATCGCACCATTAGCAGTACTCTGCTGCTGCCTGAATATTCAAACAGCCAGGAATCGCTGAAGTGAACGACTCCAGTGTCATGTTTTGTTTGTGCGTAACAGCACGCCACAGCGCGTTGAAAGGATAACTTTGCCTGTGGGAAGGACAGAGCACTAGAAGATCAGGTTCAGCCGTATTCCTGATAACACTTTGCATTCTGCAGGCACCAGTGACAGCTCTGATGCCTCGCTGTTTGATTGTCTCTTTCATGTTCTCCTCCCGCCTTCAAGTGTACATAACAACAGCCGTTTGGAGGTGAACCGATGGTGAGGGACTACCGCAGTAGAGAGAGAGAGAAAGAAAGATTGAGATGTGATGTGTTTCTGCCAAGGTGATGGAGAGCGGCACTGGAAGGATGTCGGTTTCCAAACACCCCAGGCTTTTCTCTCATATGTAACAGCGAGTTGGAAAAGGTCCTGGTAGTAAAACGATGTCAAGTACAATTAACATCATGCCATGAATCTTTTACTGTGGACAGCAGAGGGTACTGTATGTTCTAGGAAAGTGTTGGCTCACTGTGAGGGTAGATTTTGACCTTAGAGGAAACCAGCTTCTCTTTTTCATGATGCTATAAAATCAGATTACAGCAAAAAGTCTGGAATAATCCGATTACACAGGAGAAATCTTCTGATATAGTCTATACTTTTGTTATCGTTAGTGAATCCAAAAAAACATCTCTAATGAATTGATTCTCCAAACAAACGTTAGCTAAAATATTTTCACATGCTACATTGCTGAACTGGCTGATGTGTCCTTTGATTTTTATGACAACGCTCACTGTTTGTGTTTTGTTAATCAGGCATACATACACTGTGTTTGTATCTTAAAGACTTACTCGCACCAGATGTATAGACGTTACTGTTTAAATCCTAAAATCATCATAGTAATAACAAGGTAACACATGATGATCAGAGGAGGATGAAGCTGAAGCTGTAGCCTCTTTTAGGTCGACACCATCTCACTGCAAAGTCCTTTTCCAACGCCATTATTCCTCTGTGTGCAGGGCATTGTACTGACCTGGAAACAGCTATTCACTGCTGTGAGAACCAGGCCCCTGAAACGCTCCCCCTCACTAAGTGAAACACATAACACTATTAGATCGAGGAGCTTGCAGGACGGGCCACTCTTTTCTCTGGCTGGTGAAACTGCTTAGCGTTTGTTGGCGGTTCAAGGCTCTCTAAAGGATGTGCTGGCATGTGCAGGGCTCTGGCAGAGAGGAAACCTGCGGTGGGGATGGTGGTGGTGGGGGGTGAACTGTTATTGTTTGAAAAGCGTGTAAGCGGCCTTCACAACGCTGCATCCACGGAAATGAAGAGAGGGAGAGAGAGAGAGAGAAAGAAAAAAATCTAGCACAGCTTTGACTGATGACTTAACAGGCGAAACCGAATTTGTCTTTTGCCGCGAGATGTCAGATGCTTTGCCAGTGAGAGAGGGAGACAGAGAGAGAGAGAGAGAGAGAGAGACGGGGGTATGGAAAGAGAGGGAGAGAGAGAGAGAGTAAAAGCTCACCACAGAATCTCTCCTGCGTCTTTTTCTCCTCCGGTTTAAGACGGCTGGGTGAAGGCAACAACATCAAAGGCCCAGCTCTGAGAATGTACATTGTTGTTCCAGTAACCACATGAAACAGAAAGGGAGAGATGGAGCAAGTTCTGTTTTTTTTTTCTCTTCCTTTTCTCCTCTTGCACATAAACAGGGAGCTATGGAGAGAATGGGTTTAGGAACAGTAGGAGATTAACTCTTTTATCTCTTCATTTCAAACGTGCTCCATATCCACATCCTCCACATGCTCACCACTGTCAGGATCCTCATCCAGGACCAGCACCAACGCAAAGCCGAGGTGTCTCCTGCATCAACACACACCATAAACACATGAGGCCGATGAGGGTGGAAAGAAAGCCAAGGAGGAGGCTGATGAAGCTTCGCCCTTGACGTTATAGTTAATTAAGAGTTATCACAGCTAAACCTAGAAATTTCCACATGTGTGTCAAAGAGGGAGAGAACAAAAGAGTGGTAAAGTTGTGCCTCAGTAACCAACATGCTTTATTCCTGCCTGGCCTCGTGTTTTCACAAAGACCACCCAGGAGCAACAAGTCACTTCTCACCTTTAGTCTGCCTGCATCTGGGCCCTGTTTGGAGAGATTTTCTGTAAAATCACAGTCACGCCGAGGCAGGATTAACAGTGTGAAAAAGCAGCACCTAGAAGAAACTTGGTGCTCCTGCTCGTTTTACCTCGTGGTGCTCAGAGAAGTTCCCGGCTTGAGGCACAGGATTTGTTTTTGACCTACATGGGCGTCCCAGGCCTCATGTTCCCGTCTAAAAGGCAAAAAAAAAAAGTATGAGTATGTGTGTTTGTGTTACACAAGAAAAGATCATGTTTTTATTGGCAAGCAGAGACAAGAACCACTGATTATCCACATCATGATATTAAGCCCTCGAATCAAAGAGTTCAGTAATCCCAGCTCAAAGATGAGTCAGTGCGTCTTCACTGAGGATTTCTCATTAGAAATAATCTTAGTCTGGCATTAGCCATGATTCAACCTGATTTGATGTTACGACACATATATACTGTACAAGTTGTGTGGTGTTGATAGAAACAAAATATGACTGAAATGACTGATAGTGCCCTGTGATCTGACACCACGATTTGCAGGACTTGGCTTCAAAACCCACTGTGCGTTGCATCTTAGACGTAAAGCCCATTTTTAAACTTTATGTTCCTGTTGTGTAATAGTCTCTTCTCTTTCACTCTCTCACTTAGCCGCTGGTTTCATCTGTATGCCAACCTGAGATTGTCAGGCCGATACGAAAACAGGACCCAGGAGCAGAGACTCGTTCCTGTAACGCGGGGTGTGTGGAACCCAAATGCAACACTCAAGGCTAGAGGACAGTTGAAAATGTCTTTTTATTTACAGGCGTAGGAGTCAAAAACCAAGAGGGAGGAAAACCTAATCGCAATAAAAAGTACAAAACAAAATCGCTCTGTTTGAGGAAAAACTTACTGACTAATGCAAAACTATGGCTATGACAAGAAAACATAAACTATGAAAGTTTAACGAGGAAAATCGACTTACGGGCTGCGATTGCAAAGACTATGGCTTGGAAACAGAATGCTCGTGATATCTGGTCAACGGACAAAGACACACTGGCACAAGACAAAGGGAACGCAGACTATTTAACACATGAAGGTAAGGGGAACAGGTGGAAACAATCAAGGCGGGGATGACAATCAAACCAGCGGGAAACACATGAAGGGAAGTGGGAAGTGACCTAAAACGGGAGGAGAGTAGGGTTACAAAATAAAACAGGAAGTCACCTGACAACACAGACAAGACATGACATTACCCCCGCCTATAGGACCGACTACCAGACGGTCCAGGCAGTTCAGAATGACTTCTGTGAAAGTCTGTTATGAGGGATTTGTCCAAGATGAAACGGGAGGGGACCCATTGTCTCTCCTCGGGGCCGTATCCCTCCCAGTCTACCAGGTATTGTCTGCCCTGGCCCCGGCTGCGCACTGCTAGGAGTTTCTTCATCGTGTAAGTCGGACCACCATCAATCACTTTCGGAGGAGGGGGGAGCGGGGGGAAGGAACCATGGGACTATCTCTGACCGGCTTGACCTGACTTACATGAAAAGTGGGATGGACCTGAAGAGATCTAGGGAGACGAAGGTGGACCACTGCAGGGCCAATAACCTTGGAGATGAGGAAGGGGCCCACAAACCTAGGAGCCAGCTTTTGGGAGGGGACCTGGAGGTGCAGGTTCCTGGCTGAGAGCCACACTCTTTGGCCCGGTTGGTAATCGGGAGCGGGTCGTCTTTTGCGGTCCGTGGCCTTTTTCACCCAATCTCCTTGGCGGACTAGGACCTCCCGGGCAGCCGCCCAGATGCGTCGACATCGGCGGATCATGGCGCGAACAGAGGGAACGGAAACCTCGGGTTCCTGATCTGGGAAGATAGGAGGCTCGTAGCCATATACACATTTAAAGGGTGAGAAGACCGTGGCAGAAGTGGGTAGAGAATTATGTGCATACTCTACCCATATCAGATGCTTGCTCCATGTAGAGGGATTCTGGGACACCAGGCACCGGAGGCCGGTTTCCAGTTGCTGATTGAGGTGCTCGGTCTGGCCGTTGGATTCCGGGTGATAGCCTGAGGTCAGGCTGGCCTTTGCTCCAATGAGCCTACAGAACTCCCTCCAGAATCTGTAATTTCCCAATTTGGGATCAATAAAGTATATCTATCTATCTATCTATCTATCTATCTATCTATCTATCTATCTATCTAGAAGCGTGATACAAACTGGGGCCCCCGGTCAGAGACAATGTCTTTAGGAAATCCATGGATTCTGAACACGTGATTCATCATAATTTCAGCTTTTTCTTTAGCTGACGGCAGCTTAGGGAGTGTGATGAACCTGGCCATTTTGGAGAATCGGTCCACCACTGTGAGGACCGTGGTGTTTCCCTGTGAGACCGGAAGCCCCGTAACAAAGTCTATGGATATGTCAGCCCATGGTCGGGAGGGAATGGGAAGCGGTTGTAACAGTCCCATACGTGACCTGGAGGATGTCTTGTTCCTGGCACAGACCGAGCAGGCCTCAATGTACTCCCGAGAACCGCCCCGATACCTTCACTGGAGGCGTCCACTTCCACCACGAATTGTCTGCGGGGATCTGGCAGGGTGAGGATGGGTGCAGTCGTGAAGCGGCGCTTCAGGTTCTGGAATGCAGCCTCTGCCTCCGGGGACCAGCGGAATTGCACCTTGGTAGAGGTAAGTGCGTGAAGAGGAGCTGCTGTTGCGCTGAAACCTCTGATAAACCGCCTGTAAAAGTTAGCAAATCCGAGGAATTGCTGCACTTTTTTGCGACTATCAGGCGTGGGCAAAGAAGCCACAGCGCTGACTTTAGCCTGGTCCATCTGTACACTTCCAGGGGCTACAATAAAGCCCAGGAAGAAGAAGGTGTCGGCATGAAAATCACTTTTCTCTGCTTTGACATAGAGCTTATTTTCTAAAAGCCGTTGGACTACAGAGGCTACATGGTGTCTGTGAGTTTCAAGGTCTGAGGAATAGATAAGAATGTCGTCTAAGTAAACATATACAAACTGGTCTAAAAAGTCTCTGAGAACGTCATTTATCATGGCCTGAAATACCGCTGGGGCATTAGTAAGTCCAAAAGGCATGACCAAATACTCATAATGTCCGCTGGGGGTGTTAAACCCGGTCTTCCACTCATCCCCCTCCCTGATCCTGACTAAATGGCATGCGTAACGGAGATCCAACTTAGTGAATACTTTGGCCTGCTGAAGCTGATCGAAAACGGAGGACATGAGTGGCAGAGGGTATCTATTCTTAATGGTGATGTCATTAAGGGGACTGTAATCTAGGCACGGCCGTAAGGATCCGTCCTTTTTACCCATAAAGAAAAATCCGGCCCCAGCGGCCGATGAGGAGGGACGGATGAGTACCGCCTTTAGTGACGTGTCTATATAATCTTTCATGGCCACCTTCTCCGGTCCGGAGATCGAATAAAGACGCCCCTTGGGAATGGTGGAGCCGGGGATTAGATTAATCGCACGGTCATAGAGACGGTGCGGAGGCAAGGTCATGGCTTTTGTTTTGCTAAAAACCTCCCGGAGATGGTGGTAGCAGGCAAGAACCGATCTCAGGTCGGGCGAGTCAGAGTCTGTAGCAGAATCAACAGCGACATAATTAATGGAACCACCTTGTCTTGGAATGAGACGCCCTTGCAATGTTCATCACAGTTTTTCCCCACCCTATGATTTCCCTATGATTTTCCCCACCCTGTCTCCCAGTTTATGTGGGCGTTGTGAGAGCGTAAGCAGGGATAACCTAAGATCAGTGCCTGAGTGGGTGACTCTATTTAAAAAAAATTTTATGCGCTCTTTGTGGTCATAAATATCCAGATCGAGAGGTTCTGTGGAGTGAGTGATGGTGAATATAACGCTGCCATTTAGAGCCCGAGCCGTGATAGTCTTAGATAATGGCTCGGTCTTGAGGCCTAGTCTACGAGCCAATGCCCAGTCAATCAGACTCTTATCTGCTCCTGAGTCTATGAGTTCAATTGTTTTGGTGTGGTGCATTACTTTAACAGGAGTGAGGTTACGTGAGGCGGGACGTGAGGAGGTGAGCTGACTCACCCCTGAAGATCTTTTGGCTGGGCAAGAGGCGACAAGGTGATTAACCTCCCCGCAATAGAAACACCGGCCCTCCAACTGACGTTGCCGTCGCTCCTCCGGTGTCAGACGCGCTCTGCCTAGCTGCATGGGCTCCTCCCATCTGTTTTGGTGACGACAGACGATTATCCAATTCGGCCAGAGCTGCGGTGCGCATGGTTCTCTCCGATGTCGGACTGCTGCCCCGTTGTCGTCTCAGCTCGCGGGCCCGGTGGTCCGTCCGGATGGCGAGGGCAATGAGCGAGTCCAGGTACAGCGGCAGATCTAATGGCACCAGCAGTTCTTGAATGGAGGGTGTCAGCCCCTTCAGAAATATGTCGTACAAGGCTGTGGAGTTCCAGCCACTCTCCGCCGCCACGGTGTGGAAGTGGATGGCGTAGTCGGAAACCGGCTTGCTGCCCTGTCTCAGTCCGCACAGCTCCCGTGCGGTTTCCCGGGCCGTAGACACCGGATCACAAGTTCTCAGGAGCGCAGCCTTTAAGTCTGTGAGAGAATCACAAAGGGGAGAGTCACGGGCCCACTCATGAAGGCGACTTTGGATCTGTCAGAGGCGAAAGTCTGTGGAGACAGTTCAAAGTGAATAGAGCAGTCTATCAGAAAAGCTTTGCATTGTCCGTATTCACCAGAGTAGCGCTCCGGCGAAGCTAACTTGACATCGGCGGTGAACATGGGAGCCGGTGCCGCTGCGGCTGCCAGGGGTTCTGGCACTGGGGAGAAAATGGTAGACTGCCGGAGGTGATCAACTAATTCCCGTACTTGAGTGGACAGCTGACCGAGTTGAGTGGCCATCGCTGTCTGAAATCCCTCCTGACGGGAAAGACGGCCCTCCTGCTCCCGCATCGCAGCCGTTAGCTGATTCATCTCTGCTGGGTCCATACAGGCCAGTGTGTACTGTCAGGCCGATACGAAAACAGGACCCAGGAGACTTGTTCCACAGGCTTTATTGACAACAATCTCTCGTTACAGAGTGATAAATGCAGAGCTATGAAACTTAAACTAATCTCTCCTTAAAAATAAAACTGCTATAGAGATACAAACACAAAATCAACAAAAAACGCTCCAAAAGGGAGGAAAACCTAATCGCAATAAAAAGTACAAAACAAAATCGCTCTGTTTGAGGAAAAACTTACTGACTAATGCAAAACTATGGCTATGACAAGAAAACATAAACTATGAAAGTTACAAACAAAAACTCACTCTTAACGAGGAAAATCGACTTACGGGCTACGATCGCAAAGACTATGGCTTGGAAACAGAATGCTCGTGATATCTGGTCAACGGACAAAGACACACTGGCACAAGACAAAGGGAACGCAGACTATTTAAACACATGAAGGTAAGGGGAACAGGTGGAAACAATCAAGGCGGAGATGACAATCAGACCAGCGGGAAACACATGAAGGGAAGTGGGAAGTGACCTAAAACGGGAGGAGAGTAGGGTTACAAAATAAAACAGGACGTCACCTGACAACACAGACAAGACATGACAGAGATAACATTAGTACGACATCATTGAGGCTGTTATCGCCGGCAAAGCTTCTCCACAGACACAGAGTTTAGTTTGTTAATCAGCAACTCGATTGTCATGGGCTGAATAGTTTTTATTATTTCTCGGAAGCTGCTGTGTAAAAAAGTAAAAGGCAGCTATATAAAGTTATTGTTATTGGACTGTAGAATAAAAAAATGGATATTGATCTGATCTAAATTACTTTAGTGTCTTTAATTTAATGGCAGCTGATAGACAACCTGCAGTTGCATTATTGCCAATCACATTATTCTACAATACATCAAATAACATCACTGCACATTGGATAGTATATCACATCTCTGTCAGGATAGCGTTTGTAGATTGGACCCCGAAGCAGAGACTGAGTCAGGCAAGTTGACGTGAAGCTGTAGTTTATTGTCCGGAAACGCAAAAACAAGCCAAAACTCAAATCCAAAAACCACAAGGAGAAAACAAGAGGTGGTAGAGGTGAACTACCCAACACATGCAATCATCTGGCAAACAAGTAGAGAAGAGACCAGGCTTATATAGAGCAGGAGATGAGCTGATTCAAAATCAGGTGTGCCTCGTCTGCTGCTAATTTGGAGACCAGCTAGGCCTCCTGCCACATACCTGCTCTCAATGATGAACAGAAAGGGGTGAGAGGGGGAAGAACACAAAACCACCATGACAGTACCCCCCCCCCTCAAGGGACGCCTCCTGGCGGCCACAAGCACGAGAACGAATGAGGTACCACCTAGGACCCTCAAAACTGGAGCAGTGGAGGCATCATCCAGGACCCTGGACCCTCAACACAGGAACAAAAGTGGTGTCTGCCAAGATCCCTGGCACCAGAGCAAGGAGTGCGCCAGCCGGATTCACCGACTCAGGAACTGTGAGTACGTCAGCCAGGATCCCCGATGCGGGAACAGGGAGTGCGTCAGCCAGCATCCCCGATGCAGGAACAAAGTGTTTGTCAGCCGGTATCCTCGATGCGGGAACAGAGAATGCATCAGCCAGGATCACCGACTCAGAAACTGTGAGTGCGTCAGCCAGGATCCCCGACGCGGGAACAGGAAGTGCGTCAGCCGGGATCCCCGACGCAGGAACAGGGTGTTTGTCAGCCGGTATCCTCGATGCGGGAACAGAGAATGCATCAGCCAGGATCACCGACTCAGGAACTGAGAGTGCATCAGCCGGGATCCCCGACACAGGAACAGGAGGCCAGGTGCTGTCAGATTTGGGGACTAAGTACTCACAAGTAAGGCTGAGCTGGGTTGTAGGTAAGGCTGGAGCAGGAAAAAGAACTGGTACAGGAACAGAAGGACTGGTGCACTCGGGCTCTGCGGGGTCCATGTTGTGGCCAGATGATTCTGTCAGAATGGCGTTTGTAGATTGGACCCCGAAGCAGAGACTGAGTCAGGCAGGTTGACGTGAAGCTGTAGTTTATTGTCCGGAAACGCAAAAACAAGCCAAAACTCAAATCCAAAAACCACAAGGAGAAAACAAGAGGTGGTAGAGGTGAACTACCCAACACATGCAATCATCTGGCAAACAAGCAGAGAAGAGACCAGGCTCATACAGAGCAGGAGATGAGCTGATTCAAAATCAGGTGTGCCTCGTCTGCTGCTAATTTGGAGACCAGCTAGGCCTCCTGCCACACACCTGCTCTCAATGATGAACAGAAAGGGGTGAGAGGGGGAAGAACACAAAACCACCATGACAATCTCACTGCCACGTTACACAATCATACACTACAATACATTATGAAACTGTTTTCTATCCCTTCAGCCTGGGCAAGACTCTAGCTCCATCATCTCCATGGTGTGCTATGACTACGTTAACTGCTCCTCACGTTTACTGAAGATTTATCGACATGTTGTAACCTATGTTTCTGTCTTCTCTTACCATTACATGTAGTACTGTAAAAATAAATTCAAGTGAAAGCAGAATTAGATGAGTTAAATAGCTTTGTGTGGTCCTCAGGAGTAGCTCACCCTTTCATTTCACACTGCACTGCTCCTGGTAGAAAACACAAAACTTTCAGAATCAAATATTTGCTTTAGTGGGAAAAGGAAAAATATATTATTGCATCACCCAGCCTGCCAATGACTATAAAGAAGAAGAAAGCTTTATTTGTCATTGTCACAGTACCCTACACAACTATATTACATGCAAGGCACTCTTTGTCTTGAGCTTGCTGCTCTAGCTACTTCGCCACCACTCCCCACTAAATAATAATACTAATGAAATGGTTGTAAAAATTTTGAAGATATGTCCCCTGCTGGACCCCCTGCAGTTTGCCTACCGGGCAAACAGGTCAGTGGATGACGCAGTCAACATGGGACTGCACTTCATCCTCCGACACCTCGACACTCCAGGGATTTATGCCAGGATCCTGTTCGTGGACTTCAGCTCTGCATTAAACACGATGATCCCAGAGATCCTCCACCAGAAACACTCCCAGCTCACAGTGCCGGCCTCCACCTGTCAGTGGATCTCCAAGTTCCTCACTGACAGGAGGCAGCAGGTGAGGCTGGGCAGCATCAGCACCGGCGCCCCCCACTGCTCTTCTCCCTCTACACCTCAGATGATCCATCTGTGAAAGTCCTCAAGTTTGCAGATGACACTACAATCATATGCCGCATCAGGGATGATGACGAGGCGCCCACAGACAGGGAGTGGATCAGCTGGTCCTCTGGAGCAGTCAGAACCACCTTGAGCTCAACCCGCTCAAAACTGTGGAGATGACAGTGGACCTCAGGAAGAGCCCACCCTTCTTACCCCCACTCACCATCCTCAACAGCAAAGTATCTACTCTGGACTCCTTTAAGTTTCTGGGAACCACAATCTCCAGGGACCTGAAATGGACCCCCCACTAGACACTGTCAGAAAGAAGTGAGTACAGCAGAGACTGTACTTCCTGTACTTCCTCAGCTCAGGAAGTCCAACCTGCCACAGGAGCTGCTGGTCATCTTTTACGCTGCCATCATCCAGTCTGTTCTCTGTGCATCCATTACTGTCTGGTTTGGATCTGCCACCAAACAGGACAGGAACAGACTACAGCGGACAATCAGGTCTGCAGAAAGGATCACTGAGACTGACCTGTCCTCCATCCAGGATCCAGGGTCAGGAAACGGGCCGGCAGCATCACTGCAGACCCCTCACCCCGCACACAAACTCTGCAGACTGCTCCCCTCTGGTAGACGCTACAGATCACTCTATGCGAAAACTACCAGACACTAAAACAGTTTCTTCCCTCATGCCGTCTCCCTAACTTCTTCATGAAACATCTACCCACCTCACATACCTCACCCATCTCATACACCTCTGCTTACACCTTTGTGCCGGATCTCCTTCATTCCTATTGTATCTACACGGGACTGTACTGTATATATTTTGCTTATCCAGAGTGTGTATTTCTTTGAGCTGTACCATGAACACATACACACTCTCACACACACATAGTCGTTCCATTCAGTCTTGTGTCATTGTTGCTACCATTTTGCCACCCGGCCTCTCTCGTGACCCGTGGACTTGACTCCGCTTGGCGTCTGGCAGTGTCGGGGTCTGATGCCGGTGACATCATCTGTCACAATGAGTCCACTGCCACCTCCAGCTCTACTGTCCACTGTCTGCCTGACAGTGAGAGGCCTTGTTCCAGCGGAGGACGGCGCTGGCACGGCACGCTCCCTCTGTAAATGATGAAAGAGAGCGAGGGAGCTGTGCTGAAAGCACAGGCTTTGTTTGCCCGACCGCTCTGGACGCCGGGCTGATCGGAAGGCGTCTCTCTCCCCTGACAGTCACTTCTCTGATGTGTGGAGATAAAAAAGAAGAAAGAATGTGTTTGATGTCTCGATTTGAATAAATACCCCGATGTTAATCGTTTTACAGTGTTAATCACATTTGGTGGTTGCGTGGCTCCTTATGCGTGTCTGTGCCAGCATGAGCACATTGATTTCATGCATGTAAAAATGTGAGTGTGGTTAGCATGTGTGAATGTGAGAATATCTTTTTTTGATGTTGTTGAGTTTGGATGAGCCTTTGTGGCCTCCACACTCGCCTCTGCCAGGCTTTCAAATCTTTATGATGCTCCTCTGTTTGTCTTGACTAATGATGTGGCTCTGTTTGGGTGAACAAACTGACATGGATACATCTTCTCACGTAGCATCTTAACAGCATGGAGTTAAACCTTTCCATATACAGTGGAGTGTCAGGACATGAAACAGGAGAAGTCTAGAATGGGTTGTCTTAACCTTCTGTTTCAGACACATTTGAGACGTCCAAGTGGATGAACAGATCAGTGGGAATAGTTTGTTTCCTGGAATTCCACAGGGACCCACATCTGGAATAGATTTCTTCCCTACTTCCCAGCCTCTGAGCTGAAGCTGGTAGCCTGGAGAACACCTGCAAGGTGGTAAACCTGCGAGCCTCTATCTGCTATATTATTATTATATGAGCCTTTAAAGTAAAGTCTGATAAACTACAGGGAAAAAAGTATTTTTTATCCTCAACTGTGTGTGTTTTGTATAAAGCAGATGTCTCATCCACCCTTCACAATCTATTCTATTAGATACTGATGTGTATATGATCTGATTTGCCCATTTGATCATCCGTTATACCTTTACTCATCGGGACCAAGTCCTTTGGAGGATGGGAAAGGTTCAAACAGACTTCGACAGAGAGTTTTCTTAGGAATTCATCATAGGTGTCACACAGACAAAGCCCCCCTCCCCGTTCAAAAAAGAAATATCTCACTTGCTGCCACACCATATGGAGAATTGTCCCAATTTCTCTGCCTTTATATCAAATGCAGCGTGTTTCAAGTCAAACCTTTTGTAGCATATACCACATGTGATTTGGGCTCTTGTGTGGCGACGCAAAACTTTGGGACTTTTTGATATCTCGGTGAGTGCAGTCTGACAAGTTTCTGTCTCTCGCACTTCCTGCCTTTTTCTCTCCCCACCAGCAAATATTTTCTACCCCATCGATTGATTAGCATACATCAATCCCCTGTCGTCATGGCAAAACTTTATTTGAATCCGCACTTCTCTCCTTGTGTCTTTCAACCAGCAGCTGTCAGCCACATCAACACACCAGACGCGCTATGTGCCAGACAAAGTTAAATTGAAGCTCACTCTAACACTATATATAGATAAAATGTCACTTCTTTCAAGAGACAAGGCACCTTCGAAGTCGTCAATACAGAGCATGTTATCACAGGCGAAATGACTTTGAAACTGGAAAAGAGAGCAAAGATGAAACGATTAGTCTCTCTTCCCACTTTGTGCTCGAATGAGGAAAAAGGCAAGATTATTCTGAAGTGGGTAGAAGCGTTTATGGGGCTTGCTTTTTGATCTGCCCGTCCATCAACCAAAACGAAGAGCACCTGCTGATGCCTCTGATCGTTAGGTGTCCTCAAAGTGTCTCAAAGTCTCTTTGTTATCGCTGAGCGCTGCGATTAAAGGAGGAATATCATTTATTCATTTTGCCGTTGAGCGAAAGAAAGAACAGATTCAGGAGCTTAGCATTCATTTTCGTCAAACTCGTGCAGTGTGGTGGTGATGAAGTCAGCTTTCTTTTGAGAGATGGGTAGAGCTGAGGTAAAAAGATGTGGATTGAAAGTTTCTGCTCTGCAAATTTTTAAAAGGCCTCGCTGCTCTTTGAGATGAAACAAACAGCGTTCAGACTTTATTAAATGTTTCTTTGAGCAGCACAGTCGCAGGACGGCAGCTTGAGAAGAAATATGTCTCATGCTAGGACTTCTGATTGTAGCTGCTAATGCACAAACGTTTACACAAACACACACACTCTCACTCTCTCCTATTCTATTATATCTGGCTATATCTGTCTCAAACACACACATATACATTTAGACTGGGATATAGGAAGCTTAAGTATGTATATGTTGTATACGTGTCACATTGATTTGAATGATGTGGGCACACAAATTCATGCCAGACTCAACACCCTCTGTGTGTGTCTGGTTTCTCTTTTCACCACAGCACAATGCCATATTCATCTTCGCACCATTTTCCAAACGCACTATCTGATTCTTTAACATGCCTCTCTGCAGTCCCTCCCATTCCGACCATTTTAGGCCTTTTTTTTCTTTTTTTCCAAATACTCAGTCCTGTTGTGAGGTGCCTTTTAGAAGTTGAAAAGTTCTTTTCAAGCATGAAGTTTTTGCCGTCTTCACTTTTCAACAGGCAAGATGAATATCGGAGGGACAAAGCACAGAGAGGAAAAGCTTTTGACGAGACTTCTGAAGGCCCACGAGCTCATCCTGTCTCTGCCGTTTGCAGTCTTCCCGTAACTGGCTTTCTCACGTGGCTGCAAGAAAGACACCATATCAAATCCGAACTACGAAGTCACAGTCTTTCAAGATACATCAGTGATGCTGCTCTGCTGAGGTTTCTCACAACTTTTAAAAAATGGGAAATTGGTGCATTCTCTCTTGTTTTCAGAGCTGCTGACAGTCGGTTCATGTTCTCCATGTGCAGAATAACAATGTCGTGAATACAGGACTTGGAGCATAGGATATTACGGAAACGGTACTTATATCTATATGTTAAACAGACTTCTCTCATTCATAAAAATCTGAAATGTGTGAAATGCTGTCTTATTAGAGGAATGAACAAAGGTTAAGTTTTCTAACAACACAAGCCTAGCATTTTATTTTTGTTTCAGATAGGCGTGAGTTACTTTTGTCGCTTGTGTTCTCTGGACAATCTGTGTTGGATATTTGAAATCTAAACAGTCAGTGTTTTGTGTTCACCGAGGCTGGAGGGCCAGTGGTTTAACACTTTCAAGAAGCACTTTGTGGGGCGGTATCATGGGGCAGCCTTAGGAAACCCTGAAATAGCTGAAACTAGACCTCAGTGCAAATAATCACCCTGGGCCTCTGTAAACCATCATGTTTATGCATTGTAAATTGTGAAAAGGAATGCTTTAACATTGTGTGGCATATGTATTTCAGGGCTTTGAACATTGGAAGGTATCCGAATTTCACCCACACAACCACAGGCCTTTGCTTGTGCCTTTTGACTGAAATATCATTCAGATTCCAAAGAGACTAAAAAAAAGCAACCTTTTTGAGGTTGCTCAAAGAATGCAACTGAAACCATTCCCAGGCTGCTTCCATGCATTCAGCTATCACTGCTGTGGGGTCAAAAACCTTCCACCATCTTTTCCCTATTCCAAGTTTGACTTTGATGACCATGCATTTTTGAAATTACACAACGGATTTCAAAGGTTTGTCTGAGATTTGGCTTCGAAAATGTTCTAAATCCACAGAACATGTATTATAATCCCCAATATAACTGGACGTGTGTGTAAACACAGAGTGGGATGCACTGATTTATATCTGACACATTTGAAGGAGGTTCTAAGGCCATGTTCAGAACTGGCAGCTCTAAGTGCCGGTGTGATTGCAACCTTGAAGCATTAATCTGCATTATCTGAGATCTGGTGACTGTTGGACACGTATGGACACGTGTACTACAGTTTCATAATGAACTGAAAGTATTTTTACTCCTCTCTGTGTTTCCGATACATGTATGATTTATCTGTGTTGACTCATAACGGCTGACATGAAGAGAGGGCCTTAGAAAGGTTTCTGGCAGTAGAGCAGTTGCTCCACCGGTTATCTCTTCCCTACAATTCACCTCGCTTGTAACATGCCTCCTTTGATCTGCGATTTCAAAACCTCGTCTCACAACCTGTTTACTCTCGGAGTCTTCAAAGGGACCAGGAACAGACCTGCAGAAGTCATGACACACAAAAACAAAAGTTACACCCACACCGAGGATGCTCAACAGGTTGAGTTACCTGTCATTGACATGAGCGGACACTGTTGTATAAGGGTTTTTTTTTCTCTCTGCAAGAGAGAACTCTCCCAGTGACTACTAAATGTCCCAAATATATCCCAAATGAAGCATTATTATCGTTTTCATATTAAAAGCAGTCGGTTAATGCAGTTTGTTCATTGCAAGTGGAGCAGAACATAACTTTTGCTGGAGATATAGTGTGTGTTGAAGAGCGTACTAGCTTTGGGGCATCAGTGTGCTGCAGGCCAACACTGCTGCTGAGGAAGATGTATGGTCAATTTACCTAATGCACAACCAACAGGATGTTGTTCTAGTCACGAAGTGTGCTGAACATCTTATACTTCTTCTATAACCAGTTACATTTAATGAGTCATCATTTAATGTACCAATTGTAATTACGGATTTATCCATAATTAAGGGTGTTGTTCAATGCATAGGTAAACAGGTGTATCAAATCTTGCCTGTGGAATGTAAACTCTTGTTTTACTAACTGTTCTCACGGTACCTTCTTCATTGTTGCATTATTTGTCCTCTGTTTTTAAATGAAGAAATTAATGTATGTTCCCACACATACATGTACATTCATACCATCACACAAATGCACATGTACTGTATGTACTTGCACGCGCTCAGGTAAACTCCACTGTCCTTCGCGAATGAAAGGGTGATTTCTATCAAGCAGAAAACAAAGTAATCATAATGATAACAACAATAATACATTTTATTTATAGGCGCCTTTCAAGCTCTCAAGGACACAGAACACTGAGCACAAGAACAATAAGAAACAAAAACAGGAATGCACTGAGAAAGAACAAATACATTAGAACGAAGCAGTGCAGGAAAAGAACATGCAGTCGAGATTAAGTGGGGTCGGCAATGAGTCTTAAGTCTGGATTTGAAAAGGGGGAGAAAGTCCAAGTTTCGGATATGTGGGGGCAGTAAGTTCCAGAGCCAGGGAGCGGATTGGCTGAAAGATGTAAGGTGGGAGGGATGGACAGTGAGGTGCAGGGAAGAGGCCGATCTGAGTGAGCGGGATGGGGATGGTAAGTAGTGGGATAGGTTACGTATGTGCAAGGATTCTGCTGAACTTGTGCATTCATGTTCATTCGACAACTGCGGATCTTCTGTCTTTTAAAGCACTCCAGTCTGTGCCTTATCGCGAGTGTTGGCTAACTTTCTGATGGTGAATAAATAGTTACAGGTACACATTTAATCTTTCTAAAGTAACACAGTCCACTGGAATAAAGAGCAAGCCACGCATGAACATCAGTATGTATCAGTGACAACCTGAGAATTCCGGAAAGAGCTTACTTTACTTCCTAAAATATATAAAACAGAACAGTGTGTCATTTGTGTTTGTTTATTTGAAGTAATATATCTTTTGTGTTTGTTTCTTACAGGTGTCGGCTGATGTTTTGGAGGAAAAACCATGTGACCTGAGCTCATTTGCAGCAGCGGGTAAGTCCATGTTTATGACTTTAACCCTCTGGAGTCGTCAGAGGGTTAAAGTGCACTGGGAAAAACGACATACAAGGTTTCATGTTTGTGCTGAGTTAGCAGTTATTAACTATAATAACTATGTTAGATTTGAAGTTATCCAGGCTTTTACACAAAGTCTGCAATATCATTTCAGAGAAACGTTTCCTTATGAGACATGAATGAACGAGGAAATTATATTTGGACATGCAGCGAAAAAGCTTACATTATATTATAACCAGTTTGTTCAGTGTATTTCTTGACTGTGCTTAAGATATATAATATTATATTAACTAAAAAAAAGACAGATAAATAAAAATAAATAGAAATAGGAAATAGAAATAGTGCAGGACCCGGATAACACGGGTTCCACACACACACATACACACAACAGTCGTCCCCCAAGCTCCAGCTGCACAGACACTAAAGTCACATTGTCCCAGTGTGATTGAAGGTCCAGCTGGTAGACCGTACCTTTTGATCCCTCTCCCTTTTATGTGAAAGACAAACAGCTCCTCGTCGTCATCCACGCTGGAGTGATTGATACACACACACATACACACACATTGGGATCACAGTAAGGCACACACACATGCATGCACACATTTACATGGTGATCATAGATACACAAATGCACACATGCTTGCATTTTCTTAATGAATGCCATCTCTCCCATGATAATCACTCTGCTAATGACCTGCCTGAACTCTGCATGAAACCCAAGAGGTGAGAACAAAGGTGGAGAGAGAGTGATACAGTTAAAACCATGCAATGTGCTAATGTCACTGCAAAGATTCAATTTGCCCATTGCTTTATCCTATACACAGACCACAGTAGTGTCAGGGTTTTAGTGAGTAGCATCACTGATTTATAGTTTATTTACTGATTTGTCAAACCCCTGCTACTTTTTGCATTAACCAGCAAATTCTATCATAACGATATATTTACAAAGACAATTCACATTTGATAATTTGATTTCATTATATTTGGAGGCTGGAAATGAATAAATACATTTTATTATTTTAGTATTTTTACTGTATTATTATGAAAACCCAGGAAGAGACAGATTGTCAATTAATATGATCAGATTTAAATATTACTTCATTTTCATGTTTTGTTAAAAACTGAGAAATGTAGCAAACCATTAGAATCTCCCTGATAACTGTCTATTTCATGTTTCTGTTGCTCATGTCAACATGAGTGCATGTATTTGAGATACATTAGGCAGGAACGTCTTTTAGATACATCTTTAAATCCTCTTTAAAACACATACATCCTTCATTTCCACTTTATACAAATACAGTTTTCGTTCTTAGCTGGAAGATCATTTGCGTTTACTGTGTTTATAGAAATCCTCACTTGCTTGTATTTGGTGTGCTGGCTCTGCCTTCCAGGTTTTTTTCATGGTTGTTGTGTCTGCCTGCTGACAAGCAGCTCTTGTTGTGACTGTTTCACTTCCTAGTGTTATTTATTTCATATGTTACTGATGTTTCTATTCCTGGAAAAGCGAGCTTTGTGGTGTATTTAAATGTTAAATGATTTTCTCTGTGTTAGAGCAATAAATCATTGCTGTAGCAAGTAGAACTTGCCAGTCGTTTTGTCTGTTCCTGTTATGGTATTGTTCAAACGTTGTCCTGACTGGTGTTTTCCTGAACAAAGTGAATAACTGATCAGTAGATTAAGATTAATATACCATCTGCTCTCTAGTGCCCTTTAAAGTGTATTTAAAGGGGAAATTTAAAACAAGCAAAACATCACTCACGTCCAGTGTCTTGTCTCAGTCTGCCACTTGTTTTTCGTTTGTCTTGTTTTAATTTGAAGTCATTTACATCTGTCCTTGTGTCTGGTCCCTCCACTTCCTGTGTTTCCATTAGTTAAATCAGCAGCCTTGTTTTGATTAGTTTCACCAGTTTCTTGTAAGGCTCCACCTCCCTGTGTGTAAAATCTTCCTGCTCCAGCTCATTTGTACTGTAGTGTCACATATCCTTTTTCCTTGTTCTTCTCTAAAACGTTTTTAACACTCGAGCACCTTACATGGCTGATGGAGGATGTTTTATTAATTGACAGTGAAATTTTCCAGAGATAACTTTTTTTACTCGTTCAATGCACCTCTCGTTCCCAATTTACAACCTGAGAGGACAATAGAGGGACAACAGAGAGGCAACAATGCAGGAGGCTGAGCTCCACTTCCTGGATTCTGCTTCTCCACAAGCCATTTTCATGGTGTCCTGAAAAAGGACCCGGCCATCCAAAGAAAATGTGTATGATTTTGCTGAGCTCTACCTGCAGCTTTAATGCAGAAACCTAACCTGCAGTTATACTATGTGTGAGGAAGAGCACACAAGTGGGTCTCGTCTTTCTAGTTTTTTTTTTTTTTTTTTGCACCAAGTGGCGTCAGGAAGTCTGGGTTTGTTTTTAGGCAGATAGATTGTAATGATAATCTGAGAGGAGTGTGACGGCAAAAAGGAGACTCATATACCTTAATGTGCTGTAAAGGGTTATTCTGTAGTGGAAATACAGAGTTAGTTGGAGCACAAGAAGGAGGGTGACGGGATGGACAGTATGATGGACCTGTGCAGACAATAACACAGTAGTATAGTACACACAAAGATGGATGAATGAATCCAGATAATGTGAATGCTAGAGGTCACCCCACCACCACCACCATCACCACACCCACTCCTCCTATGGTAATCCCTCCAGTAGCAGTAAGCTGTTAGGCTCCCCCATAAATCAGCGTTTGTATGAAATACCAGCGGGAGCCAAAGGTCAAAGGAGAAAATTAGCAGCTGTCTTTTCCTCTCCTTTCATGTTAGCCGCGGGGCTAATCGCCAAGTGTACCATCAGCCTCATTTCCACTTTAAAACAAACTCCCCGACAAGCTGGGGAGGAGCTGTTTGCCCGTGCTTACATTTTATGGCACCAGGTTTTATTCTGAGAGGGAGGAGGAGGAGAGGGAGTGCAGGGTGGTTCTTTAGGTGGGGGGGATTCACTCCCTGCTTCCTTTCACCCCTCTCTTTCTGCACCACTTTCTTCCATCATCATCAGGTGTGGGAGGGCGAACAGGAGAGCATGCTCCCGTCACACTGCTCTGATGACGCATTTCAGCAGTGTGTGTGAGGAGCACACACACTCGGCTCAGCTCTTAGCCGAGTTCTCGGCTCAGACCAGACCTGCTGGTGGACTCTGGTGACCTTTTCACTTCACGCCACCATTTATATTATCATTCTCCTGCACTATGGTTAAGACGTGCGTATTGTTGAAATACTGACATGTTTGGACGACATGTTGCTCTACTGGCTGAAGTGAAGTCTAAAGTCTTTCATTGTGTAAATGTTTCAAGCTATATCCTCTGACAACCTCAGAAAATAGACAGTGAGCTTGCGTTTCCTAAGAGGGTCATAAATAAACACTGATCTGTGTGATCAGAAATCCTAAACTGTTTGCAAGAGCATTTTGTAGGTGGTCCCTGTTCTATTCAACTAAGAAACACTAACTTTCCATTTCTAGACACATTGCATCACCATATAAATTTGCTGACTGACCACCTGCCCAATCGATGGTCAGCAAAGATGGGCCCAAAGAAAACAAGAAATGCTTTCCTGGATTCGTCAGTTGTGCAGGCTTCAGTAGAAGTGAATGGATTTAGTCCAGTGATGTTGTGACTAGACTGTTGCATGATGCATTATGAGGTGAAGATGATGGTCGTATTGTTGCAGTCAAGATGTGTCACCTTAATATGCTCTGTATGGGACAGTGCTGTACCGAATAATGCAATGCAAATCAAAAATCACAGACCACAGCATCAGAAACAGAGGTAAACAAACACCGCTGACACGTGCTTAATGAACTGCAGTGTTTGCTCTGTGTCTCTGTTTTTGATAGCAACATTATTATACAGGTGATTCCATCATGGTTCCATACCCTGCATTATTGTGACACTGCCTGCATCTCCTCTCACCTTTTCTGATCTTCTCCTCAAATTTCCACTCTCACATACACGTTGATCCCATATTCAGTGTTGTTCAAACAGACGACACATAATACACAAATAAAAGAAGCACATCTCCTCTTTCTCTCTGCTTACCCGTCATTGTTTATCTTTCATGTCTTCCTCTCTTTCTCTTTGAAACATTTTTCATCCCTGCGTTTCAGTTGCCGTCTCTCTTTGCCTGCTTCATGCTGTCTCTCCATCTTTCTTTCTCTCTGTGGGAATGTTTCCCCGATCGCTCGTCTGGGCTGTCAGCGAGGTGCAAAGCACCACTGCTTTGTTGCCACGTTCCTCTTTGCCTGTGTGCTGTGCAGCATGTTTTGAAACTCACCCTCTCTCTGCACACCTGCTGAGTAGCTGCATGACACTGGGAAACATCCCACAATAGGGTCAAAACACTTTTATCTTAGTTTTACTGATGGATTTAGAAACTCTCTCAGGAATAAACCAACAATAAGCAGCTGGCCAGAGCTGAGGTCCTGGAAGAATGCTTTCTTTTGCTCTATCCTGGACTTCCTGTAGTCAAAGTAGGTGGGTCTAAACCCTCATCTTGTAAAAATATCATAAAGTCAAAGACCTTAATCATATACTGGCTATTTTGAACGCCTTTGTCCTATAGAGCACACACACACGCACACATGAGTTTAGAGCTTCGTGAATGCAAACAGAGGTAGGTTATGCGCATACATGCATGTGAACTTGAGCACATGTGTGACCATGAAAACAGCAACTTGTGCATGCCTACAGTTTTAATAGCACTTCCTTTGAGCTTTACAATGCTGTGTTTGTTTTTCATTTCAAATATTGCACACCACATTCAAATCACAATTTCTCCTGACAACAATGCAGTTTTTATTCCCCACTACATGTTTATACACATGAGTCACAGTGGTTTAAGTCTACTAAAGCGGAGAATGCAACAAATTAAGCTTTGAATCTGCTCTGCTTTGTAATTGCTGTTTCTGATTTAGTATGAGATGCTTTTAGGGATCGGCAAGAGTGTTAGGCACAGTGTATGACTCACAACAAAACCATGAGAGTCTGCATAAGTACTTATTAACTTCCCTGCAAATTTCAAGTAACCGTGTTTTTGTTGTTATGCTCCTAGACTTTGAATTTGCCGTTAGGTCTGTCAAGGTAACATTAACTGTTACATTGATTAGACCAACTGTACAGACAGTGATCACACCAAATGTCACCATTCTTTTTTATCTACATGTAATTTCATGCATACAAACCCACACAAACACTCAGCAACAATATCAAGAAACAAATAAGACTTGTCGTGTGTATGAATAAGTATGTTTATAAAAACAAACAATGTACTGTAACAACCACTAGCAAAGTTGTTTTTAAACCTTAGCTGATGCAGCTCACCATTCACATCAACATTGAGGATAAAATAACACAATCCACCATTAATATGCATGACTGGCAGCTAATCGACCTGTTTACCAAAAGCTCCTGTTGACAGCCTTTTAACAATTATTAATTTTGTTAATTTAAGTTATTTTGACAAGTATATGATTTTTCCTGCATTTAATGAATGCATCTATATGCATTACAGAGACATATTTCTATATTTCTAAAGTTGTATGCTCTTTCTTTCTGTTCTGAAGCAAAACAATTTTCTCTGTACAGCAATTATAGCCAAGGACTAAATTGTTCACAAAAATGATGGCCGATGCCCTGTTCAAAGGATCTACAGCAGTCAAGGGATCATCAGTAGTTGCTTGGAGTACAGTGGTGCACTATATGCGTGATGTTAGAGGATTCTGCACCTTACAATTAATGTATATTCACCTCCTTTTGACGACCTGCATAAAAATACTATTGTGGTACGGACACTTTGTATCAACTATTGTGCTGCTTTATATTTGACTAAGTACTACAACTACTTCCCTAACTCGTACTGTGAATGATCAGATCACATTTACAGTTGACACATGCTGCTAATTGGCCTTCAGCCTACAATAATCTGCCAGTATAGCTGTCTTTGTATTGGCGATCCACTTGGTCAGAGTTGTGATTTTGACTGATTTTTGTTATGTCCTGTTGAGTGGGCCAAACAGTAGGAAGCTCTGGGTTTGCAAGGCACCATGCAAATGGAAAAATGACAGTGAAAACAAATCCCTTGTATTGTGTCAAACAGGTGATGAAATACTTGACAGGAAAATGCGAACCACACGGCAACTGTTTAGTTTTTGGCACAGACTCTGACAGTATGTGTGGACACAGCAGTCACCGACACCCATTATGTTGGAGCGAGTTGGAACAGGCAGGATATGGATATGTTGATATCACAGGGGTTGGTTGTAAACACTGTCTTACAAACAATGGTCCATTGTCACATCAGCCTGTTTATGGTGCTGTCTCTTGCTGGCGACTTCTCCAGAAGTTAACAGCTGAGCACTGGAACATTTGATCAATGGGGCCAATTCGTTTCTCTTATCAGCACATGGATTTGCTGTCAGGCGGAGCCCAAGACAGTTAGCCGTTGTCAGTCTATAGCAGAGCTGGTCTGGATCAAGGGTTGTTCAGCCTCTCACAAGGTTTACTGTTGCTTTATGTCGAGCAGTTTTCTACATCATTTGTCTGATCCTCATTAAGGATGGCAAACTGAGCTCAAAGTGAACACACATTTCTCGCATTTTGTTTATGATCACAGTGACAGTCATTTGATTTGTAGCGCATGATAACCTGGCAATCCTTGGGAATACACCTGAAATGGTTCAGTGCACAAGGAAAATGCACAAGAGACATTACTAACTGTTTTTACTTTATAAATATATTTTAATTTTTAATATATGATTTTCAGTAGTTCTGTGAGTTGAGTAATCAGTATTGCATATTGAGTATGTGTGAAACTGCTGTTTTTTTTTATTTTGTTTTGGTGTTTGCTGCATATATTATCATGCTCTTTGGAGAAAGACAGGATGGCAGACACACAAAAAGACAAAAACTTTGTGTGTCTGTGCAGACCGGTTTGGCAAATGCTGGCTCGCATCAGATTTTCAGGCACCACAAAGGTTTTCCAAGCCAAACTGGATTAGGCCAAGCATCACAGACATTGTTTCTATACATTATTAAACTTTTAAGCCACCGACAAACAGGATTATAAGATTGTAAAAAAAAAAGACAGAGAGTGGGAAGAGAAAGTAATTATTCTTCTTAAGTGCTCACTCGCACCCCCACACCTTCTTTAGCAAATCCCTCACTCATGCTTCAATTGATGACCAGTCAATTTTTGCTTTTCTTTTAACCTTGTTAAAAACTTGATTGTTGTCACTCTTGATTAATTGAGAATTTTCCCAAAGTTAAAATTAAAGTTTATTTCCACAAATTGGGCCCTTTTAAGGGAATGTGCTTAATAAGCCATAACAAGCAGATGAATGACTGGCTTCTCAAACTTTAAGGGTGTTATGCACCATGTCTCACTTCAAAGCCCGTCTTAACTCCACACTTTAATTGTATCTTCTTCTAGCCCGTCTGCCTGACCGCCATCTGATTCTGCTGACAACTGCACTCCTCTCTCTTCTTCATGCTCATCCGTCTATCTCTCCATTCCTCCCCCTTAGTCTTTCTCCATCTGTCATGACAGATATACCCCCCCCCCCTTCTTTGCTCATCTGTCTATCTCTCCATTCCTCCCCCTTAGTCTTTCTCCATCTGTCATGACAGATATACCCCCCCCCCCCTTCTTTTTTTCCTTCAACTCTTAAGTCGCTCCGCTACAAGTGTCAACTCAGGCACGAGCCCTAAATTACTTTTTTGGATGAGTGTTGACATCTAGCACTCACCCTTCAGCTCATGCAAACAGAATGATGCTATTTGCCCCTCTTTTCCTCCCTCTCCCCACTCTATTTATTCCACTATTGCTCCCTTTTTTCCTATTTCTCTCTGAGCCTACAAACAGACATTCACGCTTCGCTCCATATGGGCTTTAATTTGCCATTGTCCCCCAAGATATTCCTCGCTCAGGCTTGAGATAAAGGGATAATCACTTCAAAGGGAAGCCAGGGGGGAGACTGCCCCCTCCCTCCCAGCTGAAAGGAGAAGTGGACAATACGCTAATTGAGAGGGAGAACTGATCACAGGGTCTGTTCAAAGGGAGGCCTGGCCACGCCCCCTCTTCCCTCCGACGCACTTAATTTTATTAGTGTTTATGGTGATGCTTCAGACAAAATTATCACTCAAACCCACCACAGCCTTTGAACTCCAAAATATTGGGTTATTTGCAATTATCCACCCTCTCCTCTGGTTTTCTGTGCTATTTCAGCACAAGTGTAGGATTTGTGCAGATGAAAGGGCGATAAAACAGGCTGCACAGTATTTACTGTTCACATTGTGGAAACACATAGTGTAGGCTGAGATATGATACAAAATCCAAAATTTCTTATGAATACAACCCTACTTCTGTGACTGACGAAACTAATATCAGGTCATCAGTCTTGTGTAGTGCAGTACTAGCAAGAAATAAACAAACAGAGAAATAAAATAAGTCCCACAATCAAAGTCATACACTTGTTTCACTTGTTCCTCCCATGTATCCTGATTTGACACCTGCACTGACGATTGTGAAACGCATACTTTCTCTGCCTTTAATGCAGACTCTAATTAAAGATGAGCTTAATTTCCAAGTCTGTGGTGATGCACCAGATGCCTTTAATTTCTTCCCAACCACAAGCTCTTAATTAGCCTCCAGGTCACCCCGTTTTATTGGGGCGTCATAGCAAGTCGGCGGCAGCACTCTCATCCTGTATTGTGCTTTTAAAACGTTTGGATCTTCCTGTGAAATGGTTAGGGCCCCAACAAAGGGGTCAGGGCAGGGTCAACATCAAAAAGGGGCTTCTTGGGGCTACTTTACAGCACCCTCGCTCTTTTGTCACTGCTGAGCACAAGAGTGGGTATTCAAGGGTCAACAGGTGTGGTCTCATGGGTTTAGGATCTCATGACATGTCCCAGAATGAGTTTCAAAAGATACCTTCCCATATTTTCGCTGTATCTTTGCTAATCGCTGGAGTTTTGGTCATAGAAAATTGATTAATTCATAACAAACCACATCCTGAAAAAGCTGAATATCCTGAACTTTGCATGTCATTAAAAGCAGAGAGAGCAAAGCATGAAGGGAGCTTCCTGCCTGTCAGCAAAACAGAAGTGTCTGCAGACTCCTTTTTTTTCATTTGCAGTGATATGTGGGGTTTTAATTTAATTTGAGTAAAGATAACATCTTATCCTGAATGGGAAATATCCCACTTTTAAGATTGTCCTACACTTCAAAAATGACAATTTATAACCCCTGTATATCTCAATGCCCCTTTTCAAAAGAGACTTTAAAGACATTAGTGTGCAGATAACAGTGTTGGCTACATATTTCATGGCTTTAATTTTGTTTGATCAGCCAAGTGCCCTTTGAACGTGATGGTGCCAACACAGCTGACCCATTTTGTGATTTCATGTTCCATCGCACAGACAGCTGGCACTTCCCTGTACAAAGAGTTGTAGGATTTCTGTGCATTTTGGTTGCTGGACTGTTTGGATTTGTGTCAGCAATGTTTTCCTTACTGAAACCTGCAGTTTAAACAGGGCTATGAATGGATGATTGCTGTCTGCCATCATACAGCTCCGTGACACCTTGCAGTGAAAGTGGTATATGGTATAAAAGACAAACTCACAGCATGCAGGAAGTGTTTTTCGCAGGATGTCAGTGTAATCAACTAGATTCCTCCACTGTACAAGAAAACAACAAGTTTTGCTATTTCACACACAGTATATTTAATTTCTGAGCAGGCTGGATTATGTAAAAACATTACTCAGCAAGATATGTCAGACCTAAAATGTAGAAGATGTTTGTTTTTTTAAAGTGTAATTCTACATGAATTCTACTTAAGGACCTCAGAGGAGATGGATTCCTTAGTTCCCTTGTCCTGCATCATCATGAGAGTTTTGTGAATTTGAATCGTCTGACTTAATTATGACTATAATTATATTCCCCTTTAAAGTTGATTTTCAACTTCAAAGGGACAATACAGTCTTTGAAGTAGCATGGGATTGGATCACTGTCTAACCCGCTCTTTAAGATTCTGTCACAATGACATTCGGGAAGTCATGTGAATGAAAAGACCAGAGAACAGCTTTTGCCTTTGCTCTCTGTCCACTTTCAGTCAAAGTGTCATGCTGTGTGTGCCATTTTGCCCCAGTGTAGAACTGGCGAGTGCGTTAGGTTGTGTGACTAATGTACATTTTTTGACACAGTCTCGTGACTGCTGCAGCTACTTGATGCTATGGTAACGTTAAGGTGTAATTTTGTATTATGACTTGAAAAAAATACGTTGTAAATAAGTTTGGACTTTAAATTAAAATTATATTTGGCCACAAAATCTTCATTATAAATGAATGAAGATAAAGATCATTAACTCCCTTTACATTCCCCACTAGAATAAATATATAAAGCAACACGGTGCTGCTTCAACCGGTGTCATGTAGTGATGTAAATCAGGTCTCCTCAGCTAGGTGGACTCAGTGCTGTCAGTGGAAATGCCACAGGCAGCGCTTTTGTTTGCTTTGTGTGTCTGTTGAAACTTAGTGTAGTAACAGAGGGACCGGGAACACGATGCTATTGGCGCGGTGCATCACTGACTTGTGACGCCGCAGAGCCTCGGGGACTTGGCTCGGGACTGCCTGTGTTTGATAAGGTCCTGGCGCCTAGCTAAACCCTTTTCACCCTGGAAAAGTTTAGTCGCGTCGTTGTATGCTGCTTTTCAAACTCAGAGTGAACATAAATAACACACACGCAGTGACTTAAGAGTATTTATATTTGCGTTTTTAACCGTGTGTCTTAGCGGTAGTGGGGTTTTTTTACTCGCGAGGAGGAGACGCGGCGTTTTCTTTTTATGTATCTTCCAGGACCAGAGCGGCGGTTCTTGTGTTTTGAAGTCCGCGGCTCAGCCCTCGGCTCGGTCGGTTAAAGGAAGAGACCCGAGGATTAACAGCGCCCGCCGCGACTGCCCCACACTGCACCCGGGCACACGAGCCCCTCACGGCGTTTTGCACTGAAAAGTGTCCGATGTGTTGTCGGAGCACTTTGCAGTCGGTGTCAGGCAGCAGCGAGGCTCGACCGGCTACATGGACGGTGAGTTGCGGAGGAGCTGTTCCCTCTGTCGGCGGCTTTGATGTGCTGCGGCGGAGCTTTGAAGCTGAGAGACGCGGCCTCAGCTTCTTGTTTGTGGGCGAGAAATACTGTGCGATAGATAAGAAGCTTATGTGTGTGTGAGCGCGCGTGCGCGCGTGTGTGTGTTAGAGACAGTGAAAGTATGGATGTGTAGCTCAGATTTAAAAAAAACACGAATATGTGTCGGCTGGGGGAAAAAGTGGGATGTATTCTTCAGTCGCAGCCCCCCTTCACCCCCCTCCCCTTCTTCACCTCCTCCACATTCTGACACCCCCAGTGATGTACATAGGGACTGAGGCTGGCTGCTCCGGGGTCAGTTGTTGAATGGGACAGGCTGCGCTCGGCTACAGCGGCTGCTCCGCGGAGAAGCAGGGCGCGCGTGGCTTGAAGCGCTCCTCCGGGTTGGATTATTGCTGGGACACTTCTGGACCGTGTTCGTCTCGACTTGTAATGGAGTAACAGTTGAACTTTTTCTTTTGTTTGTTTTGGTTTTTTGGGATAGTTGTGTGTGTGTTTTTTATCCGGACGGATCTTTCCCTGCGATGGTACGTTCAGCCGTCATGTGTCGGAGTTGTGAGGTTCCTTTGATTGCGCCGCAGAGCAGAGTCACAGCGCCTGTTGAGGCTGTGTATAAATAATGTGCAGACGCACATTGTGCGTGGTTCCAGTAGCGGCTCGCTTGTCGTAACAGCGTTTGGATACCGCGGCTCCGGTTCGGGTCCCTCAGGTGCTGGGTGAGGATGAGCTTTCACTCCAGATGTGTCCAGAGACTCGGTTGTGTTGCTAGTTGAGACGCGTTGTCGGGGCCGTGGCTTTAATAACGCGCTGTAACCGCCGTCCCGCGCTCGTGTTAAGGCGACTGATCGCTTACATTTACGCACGGGCGAGCGGCTTCTCCCGCGGGGCTTTTAACCCGTCTGCGTTACATTGTCTCAGGTCATCGCGCTGCTGATCAGATGCGTTTCCCCACATTCGCACATTTCTGGGACGGCGAGGACAAGTGCGGGCTCCGTGCGCGTGCAGACCGGGCTCAGGCGCTGACGTCCGAGGCAGAGTGGCAATTAATTGGAGTTGAAGCCTGTGGCATGGGCTCGTTAGGGAAACACGTGTAAGCCACAGTGTTGGTGAAAGAGTGAAGCAGTGTGAGATGACGATTCTCGTCAAATCTTTAATTTTTTTGTGTTTGTGCTGTGACAGATGAATGCAGTGTGAGAATGTGGGCTGCAGTTGATCTCCCGTTTAGATTATAAATAGATAAATGAAACGAAAAACAAGGCTTTCATATTTCCTTTCTCTGTGAACCCGGCGGGCGCGTTTGAAAGACACTGTTTACTTGATGTCCTGCTTTGAAGTTCAGCAGGATCTGGCTTTGATTAGATCAATACTTTGTGTTTCAGAGTGAAGAGGAGCTGAGAAGCTCCCCCGCTGCTTTTAGAGAGTGAGTGAGTGAGGAGGATTAGGCTGGAGCTCAGTGGAGGCACGACGGCACTCTCACACGGCAGCCGGAGCTGGAGCCATGAGCAGGGCGCTTACGGAGCACATCAGCAGTAGCTTCCGAGAAGATGCTCCTCGTCCTCCGGTACCGGGGGAGGAGGGAGAGGCGTCATGCTACAACCCCAGCAGATCTGTCAAAATGAGAGCCGAGAACAAGGTTAAAGAGAGCCCCGCCAGCGCCGCGTCTCCCGGCTCCACACCGCGGAGGAACGAGGATGGACTCGGGGAGCCAGAGGGCAGCGCGTCCCCGGACTCGCCCCTAGTCCGGTGGACCAAGTCCCTGCATTTTCTCCTGGGCGACCGAGACGGCGCTCACCTCTTCAGGACCTTCCTGGAGCGGGAGAACTGCGTGGACACTCTGGACTTTTGGTTCGCCTGCAACGGCTTCCGGCAGATGGACCTAAAGGATACCAAAACGCTGCGAGTTGCCAAAGTTATCTTCAAGCGGTACATCGAGAACAACAGCATCGTCGCCAAGCAGCTGAAACCCGCCACCAAGACCTTCATAAGGGATAGTATCAAGAAGCAGCAAATAGACTCTGCCATGTTTGACCAGGCACAGACGGAAATTCAGTCCGACATGGAAGAAAACGCCTACCAGATGTTTCTGACCTCTGACATATACCTCGAATACGTGCGCGCGGGCTGCGAGAACGCGGCGTACCTGAACCACGGCGGACTCGGCAGCCTGAAGCTGATGTGCGGATACCTCCCTCCTCTCATGGAGGAAGAGGAATGGAGTTGTAATGACCTGAAGGCGAAAGCGTTGGGGTCTGTGGTCGGACTGTCTGCCAAAACCCTGAGGGCCACCGCTACCATCCGGACAGCAGCAGAAGTCCTGGAGAACAGCTGCAGGTAGGAACAGCACTCACCTGGAAATGCATGTCTGTGTTGCTACATGTTAGTGCTGGTCGACTTTTCTTTTCTTTTCTTTTCTTTTTTTTTGTCCATTGCTCACTTGCCTCATGATCACAATTCCTACATTATTTAACGCTTCCCTGATTGTGTCAGTTGGAAGTTATTTCACAAACGCCTTAGAAAGAGATAAAGGCACTTGATCAAAGGGTCTCAGAGGAACATGCCTCTATATTTGTGCCCTCCTGCCTTGCAGTTAGCCAAAGGGTTGGAGAGGTGGAGGGGCGGGGTGGGTACAAAACATCAATGGATCTGAGCCTTCCTTTTAAGTAAATGGTGTCTTGCAGGCAGCCCTCTGTTGGCTTGCTCAAGTTTCCTGTGCTTTGAAACCCTTCCTCCGGTTTAGGCACACATTCAGACACAGAGACTCATGACTCGTACAACTACAGGAAAAACAGTTTGATGCTGTTGTAAAGTTAAATTGTTATTTTGTTCATACTCACTATGCCATACAATTATATACTGTCACAAAAATGCCCTAAAACCCAGAGAAATGCTAATGCAGAGTTAAAGGATCTTGTGAAATCTTGTGCCAAGTGGAAACATTGTTCTGTTGGTCAGAGATGAAAGCAAAACTGTTTGTGGTAATCATTTGGGCTTTTATCTAAAGCGTTTGTCCCACACTTTGTCCAACAGCTGAAATCTTTTCTAGCCAGAAACATTTTTGTTAAAGATTTTATGCTTGAGTCTGCATCAAAGGGCACTTAAAACTTTTTTCATTCCACTATTTTGGCCTCACATCTGGTCACAATTATTTCTTGGAGTTCTGGCAAGGTCTTGAGTTTTGTTTTGGAAGGGAAAGTGCAATTTACAGATAATCCATACTTTTTTTTCTATCAAGTTAACTAATCACATATTGAGATAAGGGATGAAAATGGTCTGCAGCGTGACTTTTTAATGACAGTTTAAAAACTAATTGACTAAGTCTAGTAACTTATGTTTAAACTCTCCCTTGAGATGTTTATCCTCCATGTGAGTACATGTCAGATAATGCGGCAGAACAGTTAGTCATTTGTTTCAAGTGATCGTGTAGAGTAAGGAAACCAATAAACACAGGGTTTGTTGACATGTGGGCATCTCCTGGCTTCCTGGTGTGATCCCTGCTGCATTCTTGTTTTTCACTAAAAGAAAAGCGGGAGGGAGAGAGCCCCCTCTTTCTCCCTTCTGTCACCCGCGCTCTCCCCCTTCCCTCTGCCCCTCACCATCTCTTTAGGTCAAGCAATTTCCATCTGAAACATGTGGAACTAATTTTGCCACTGCACAGAATCCATTTTTCCCTCTTTCTGAGAAACCTCCAACACTCAACTCCAAAGTGATAGAAAAATACAACAACAAAACATCCTCAGCTCAGTTCCGCAGCTTCAACCACCAAAACCACTCTGCCGTGGTGTGTGCATGTGTGTGTGTGTGTGTGTGTGCGTGTGTGCGCAAGCTTTCCTTCCAACACTTTTATCTCTCCTTTTTGAAAAAGAAAATCTGTCTGACAGAGACTAAGCATGCTTTGGAGGGAGACAGGGAGAGACAAGAGGAGGGAAGGGGGAACTACAGGAAGGGGGGGGTCATGAAAGAAAGAAAGAAAGAAAGGAGATGGAGAGAGAGAGCAGGGGGTGCAGAGAGCCCAGCTGTGCTAAATACCTGACTCTTTGCGCGGACCTTCCAAAGGTCAGGTTTGTGCTTGGGGCCTACGGCTTTAGTCATGCTGGGGTTCTCCTCTCAGCACTCCCGGCAGAAGGCATTCTCATAAAGAGAGGGGCCCTCCTTCCCCTTTCCATCCCTCCCTCCCTCTATAAAGCTCAAGTTCCCCCTCCCTCTTCTTCCCTCCCTCTTCCTTGTCCACCCCCTTCACTACTGGAACAGGAATGCAACACAGCGGGAGAGAGTCGAAAGACAGAGAGAGAGAGAGAGAGAGAGAGTTTAGAAAGGAAAGCAAGGGAGAGTGGGTAAAGGAGGGGCCCCAGACTGAACGATAGAGAGAGAGAGAAGTGGGAGAGTGTGAGGAGTGATAAGTGAGAAAGAAGAAAAGGAATGTTGTTGTTTATTCACACAGCAGAGACCCCCCCCCTCCCCCCAATCAGGAAAGTGACTCTTAATTACAGAAATCTGTCCTGTCAACAACACAAACACTTAGCTGCCACATTTGCTTTTAAATCTGACGTGAACGACATGGAAACGGATCAAATCAGATCACGCCCAACTGCTTCGACTGAGATCACAGTAAAGCATGTCCTCCTGGGTTTTTCACAGGTCCCACCGCCGAGGAGACCCTGCCAGCCCCTACTTTGTCAACTCTGGCTACATTTTTGCCCCTGCCACCAGTGCCAATGACAGCGAGATATCCAGTGATGCCACGACAGATGATTCCATGTCCATGACAGACAGTAGTGTGTAAGTGTCTTTGGTTTTATTGAAAATATAGTAAGTTGGTTGTTGATATAAAGATAATGCAGCAACCTCAGAAACCATCCCTCTGTTGAACCTGGTTAAAGCTCCATGGCTTTTTATTATTGTCATAGTCTTTAAACATGTCTGTATTACAGTTCAGTCAGCATCTTTCCAGGAAAACGTCGGGTGTTAAGAAAAGCATTTGGCCTTTCTGTTTTACAGACTCAGCTTTTTTTGGGGGGCGGGGGGGTAGAAGCCTGTTATGTTGGAAAATAATGGTTTGTAATGTATTTTAATTATCCACCATGATTGACTCCAGGTAATTCGGTTAAAGAGTAGTTGTTGCTGCGGCCTCTAGGGAGATAACTGTGAAAGTCATTATGTCTGAAGACCTTTTGAAGTATGTACTGATGCGTTACAGGCTGGAGAGGAGGGAGAAAAAATGAGAACGTCTTGATGTGGGTGGGGGCGTTGCCTAATTTTCCTCAAAGTTGAAATGTATCCATCCCACCCTTCTGCCACAACAGACTTGTTTTTTCACATTATCTAATCGCTTTTTCCCTTTGAAGAGCTGGTGGAGAGGGGGAAGAAAATGGCCATTCGGGCCTCAAGACAAACTCATTGAAAAATGTTGGCACCAAATGAAAGGAGGCTTACTCACATGGTGGGTCGGTTTCCTGCCACTGGCCTCTGCGGCGTGCTGAGATCATGTGTCTGCAAGGCTTTCACAGGGGTTACTCATTTCTAGACCTTGGGACAAGACATAAGGAACTCCCCCTGGCCAGACTAGGGCACCCTGAAAAAAAAAATCACCTCCACCCACCGAGTCCTCCACAGCCCCTCTCCAGCCTTCAGAGCCAATAGCAAGAGTGGTGAGGTCCGACGTGCAAGGGAGTGAGAAAATAAAGTGCATGGAGTATAAAGGGCTTAACTGAATCGCTTTCAGCCTATTGTTAGGTGAGGGGAGCTTAGGGGGATAAGAGGGTGGCTGGCTGCTTTGAAAATGACTTGCACAACTGAATAGGAGATCCCCATAAAGTAAGGGCCCATGAAACCATGAAAAAGTCCACGGCTGTTTTCTCTTCCCCAACCTGAACAAAACACCCAGCCGTCACATGGCTCACCAGCGTAGGAACAGTGTGGACTGATACAAAAGCATAGTTAGTAAGAGGGAAGTTGTCAAGTTTGTTAATACCGTCTTGTTGATTTTTTTCTTGTTATTGCTCATGATCCTCTGGGCTGATGAGTTTTACTTTTGAAGAGTTTCCTGTTTCTTTCTACACCTTGAGGCAAGATGGCTACTTGTCTCTGGAGTACAGTTGTTGAAACATCGATTTTGGTTGAAGGCCCCACTTACAAGAAGCTTGTTGCAACTTGGATGATATTGATACCGCTGCTCCACCATCTGAATATTCTTGACAATGTCACTGTTGATGTGACTTGCAGAAGTCAAGATAATTGTTATTGTCTGTCAATGTCATATTTTCCCAGTTATCGTCAAGGTCCCTTTTGTCCTTGTCCCCAGCTCTCATTCGTTTTTACCCCTAACTGATGCTAATAAAAAACACAGCGTCTTCCTTTCTCATTTGAAGGAACAGTTTGATTAGTGTGTCCTTTGATAGTGGTTAACAGGCACACTGCAAATATGAATCTCATTTTCCTGAAAAAGAACAAGAGGAGGATTTGGGAAGGGCGTGTGCGTGAAAGAAAGAGTGGGGTTTTTTTTCTCTCTTTTTGCTTATATCTTATTTATGGATTTACTTGGACACTGGGGAATGCTGCTGCACCAACTTCAAACATTACCTTATCTTACAAACCAGCCTTTTGATGTAGCTGAGATCAGAGGCTCACAGCAGAGCGCTTGCCAAACGAAGATGGCAGCGGGTGCATATGTGCATGAGTGTGAGATTTCAAAGAGGCAGCAGAAAAAGTAGCGTTTGGGCTAGGTCAGACACTTCTGAGCAGCCAAAACGGCCAAAATAATTGGCCGAGCCTAAGTGGCAACTGACTGGAGAAATCTAGGAGACCACAGGATGAAAATGGAGAATACGATTCACGGAATAAATGCTTAATTGTCCAGAGACTACTTGTAATCATAGCTATATCTTGATTTTCATATTAATATATCAGTGCTGATCTAACCTGGCATAGTTTCTCACTCCAACCAGGCACTGAGGTTTGCGTTAGTATGTCTGCCTTTAAACAACTCCTGTCAGAGTTGACAGAGACTGATGTAATCTTATCAGTGGGGCTCCTCTTTTGAAGCCCACAGGGATGTTTAGCATATCTCTCCCATTGTCTTCATGTGTTTTGTTATGTGTTTTTGTTCCCTTGGCTTCAAGGGCTCCTGGCCTTTTGATTTAGCTGTAATGTGCCTAGTGGGTGGTTATTGGGTGGCGCTTTGTCGGTCACTTCAATGATAAACTGCCTCCTAAGGGCTCTTTCTCCACAGAAAGTGGTGGAGCCTAATGTGAATGTATTGCAACCTGCTTAATGAGAAGTAGTATCTTAAATCAGCTGAAAAATAAAATTCTCTTGATAATTTTTAATAATCATAACCATTTTTTGCACCAAGTATGAATATATGTTACATTTGTTTTTTACAGAGATGGAATCCCTCCGTACAAGCTGGGCACCAAGAAGCAACTCCAGCGAGAGATGCATCGCAGTGTCAAGATCAATGGCCAGGTCACGCTTCCCCACTTTCCAGTAGGTCCTATTTCCTTAAGTTCTACTTCCTATCTCAGTGTTTTCTTTTTTCTAATTTGCAAAACTCGAACTTTTACACACTGACAGACAACTGGGTCCTGATTCCCTGGAGGAGTGGTACTTTATTTTATTTTTTTTTTCAGAGCTCATGTTGTGACAGAATACTATATTTCATTCCCGTTCTCGTTTTCATATAAAAGTCAGGGTAAATGAAAGGCAGGATTTGCATACAACTTCTTTTTCAGCTATTTCATGGCCCTACTTTTCCCCAATCCCAGAGGCCTCTGTAGTGCCATAAAAATAACCTCTGTATTCTGAACATCTGTTTGTCATATTGTAATTGATATAATGATAAATTCATTTTAAGATTACTGGCTAAATTACTACCAAAGTTTACTTCCCTATAGCTATATTGGAGGCATATCACAATTCCATCATGGCCCCATTAGTAATTCTTCATAGACAATGTATGTGCTTTAAATCCGGAGTTTTGTTGAGCTGACGTTGATGCTGAAGTTGTCATGGGAAGGTTTAAGGAAGTAGTTTCTAACAGACTGTCACTGGTTAGGAGGTTGGTCTCTTTGAGACAGGAGACGAGATATGAAATTCTTTTGTCCTCATATTCAAACAGAGGTATGTGTATGTGGAAGAGTTGTGTGCGTGTTTGTGCATGCATTTGACAGTGTTGTCTGTTCCACCTTTTTTCTCTCTTATTTTCCGTCTTTCTCTCTCAATCTCTCTCTTTTTTGCTTTCCCACTTGCACTCCTTTAATGTTTCCCTCCTGATTTGGAGATGGCTCTGTCTCCCATGATGCACCAGCCCCAGGCAGCAGGGGCCCCGTGCAGGGCTGGCGCTCCTTTGCCAGCAGCTCCGCTTGCCTTTCTTCTTCTTCCCTTCATCGTGTCTACAAAGAGATGAGAGGAACAACAAAAAAAGAGGCAAAATCAAGAAAGCCAGTGTGCCAAATAACAAAAAAGTGAGAAAAGGAGAGAGAGAAACCAACGCATATAGTTAAAGGAGACGGAGGATAATGTGACTAGAGTACCTCTGAGCTGCCCTGCATGCAGCCAGGAAATAAATTACTGCTTCCCCTCAGATCTTCCCAGTATTTGACTCCTCTATCCTCCCCCTGTCTTTTCCCTCCTTCTTGTGTTCTCCATGCCACTGTTGCCACTTCACAAATGCACATCTCAATCCTCTTCCTCTTTTTTTCATGCTGTTAATTTTGTCCCCCTCTCCCTCTCCCTTTTTTTGCTTCTCTTCTCACTCTCGTCTCCGTCGATATCTGGCTTTTATTCGGAGATTTAAAGCTGCGTGTCCCTCCCACCCCTAGTGTGCGTTTGATGTTTGACAAGGGCCCTTTGAAGTGCGCTGACTTCAGAGGCTGCCTAGCTGATGGTTTGGTTGGGCTACAGAGGGTGCAGGCAGGGGGCCTCCCCTCCGAGCGAGACCAACTGCTACCCCGCCATAACTACCCCCTTCTTTCCCCTCACCCGGCAGCCTGGCACTGCCGAGGGCACTGGGCATGAGCAGATCTGGAGAGGGATATGCAACATAGAAGGTTTGGGTTAGCTCGAGGGCAATGGCATCTGGATTAGGCCTTTGGAGTAGCAGCAGGTTTTTTGGAACAAGACAGGTTTTGGGCAAGGGCGGTGGATTAATGCACCATATTGCATCTGTCAGAAACACTCAGCATTTACACTTACACACACACTGAATTGCCTTTCCCTGTGTTTTGCTTACCCTGCAGAGGACATACCGACTGCCTAAGGAGATGACTCCTGTTGAGCCCTCAGCCTTTGCTGCCCAGCTCATAGCCAAGCTGGAGACGCTGAAGCGAGAGCAGGACACCAAGAGCTCATTGGAGGAGAGGCTGCAGCAGATCCAGGAGGTATGGATGTACACAAAACTGTTCTAAGCATCCCAACACTTGCCTCCATATTAAGCACAGATACCACATGGAAACTCTAACTTGTTTCTGAATTAGCCTGGTTCCTTATTGCACTGCCAAAGCTTTATGCCAGCTTTAGCATGATGAAGAACAGGAGAAAGACCAAAGGATTTGAAAGTCTGTCTTGGTTTAGCTACATCTTCCCTTCCCGCTCTGTCCTTCATTATTTCATCTGGAGGAACTTTACAACTTATGTTTCAAGACATACTTGAAGTACCTTCAAATAGTTAGCACTCAGATACTCTCCAGTTGCACGTTTGCTGCGTGTGTGTAGTGCCAGTCTCTTTGTGAATCGCAGGCACACACACATTATAGATGAAGTGCACCCAAAGCCTGTTAGCAAAGATAACAATGCAGCAAAAAGGAAACTGAAATCAAGTTATCCAAGCATTTGCTCTCACTGACTTCAGTAAGATATAAGTTGGTATAATTTGAGACATCACTTCCTCTGCTTGCTGCCTCTCCCACACATGACAGTGTATGAATATTTTGTCAACCTACTAACTTTTTTATTTTCTCTGCTGTATTTTATTGCCAGGAGGAGGAAAAGGAGGAGAGTAGCGACCTCTCCAGCAGCACCACCCTCCATCAACCTTTGTTACCACCTGGCAGTCAGTGCGAGGAAGACCCCCAGGCTATCCTCGATGAGCACCTATCCCGCGTCCTGAAGACACCTGGCTGCCAGTCACCAGGCGTATTTCGACACTCGCCACGTTCACATTCACCAGACCGGACAGGTACTATAGCCTCCTCTGGTCATGAGCCCTTCTTTGGCGCTTATTCTGGGGCCACCAAGGTTCTGATGACAGGCAGGCAGTCCACGAAGCACATCCACCATCATTACATCCATCATCACCACGCTGGGCCGAAGACCAAGGAGCAGATTGAGGCTGAAGCAGCTCAGCATGTGCAGTGCCTCTGCCCTCCAGGGGGCGCCAATTATTCTGACTTCATCCCTGCGTGAGTCTAATTTCTTGACTGTGATTCTAGCAGCTATCAGTTAACAGTGCTCATTGGTCCATAGTACCTAATATCTTCAGTTTCCCCTGCGGTAACTTTGGTTTAGCCATGGTTCTAACATGCCCTTTCTCTTTCCAGTCGCTGCAGCACTTTGTCAAGAAGGGCAGGCAAGGCCACAGATGAGGGTGTGTCCTCACCATGCCTTCCCCTTGATGCCACTGATCGCTCTCAAAATGTTTGGCAGTGGATACTAGAGAGTGAGAGGCAGGGCAAGCACAAGCCACACAGGTAGGTGTCTTCCAGCAAACACCACATCATTTGGACCAAAAAGCTCAAGAGTCAACGCTCATGTAATATATCAACTCTTTCATTTTCCCTAACAGCACTCAAAGCCTGAAGAAGTCCAGCCCACTTGATTCCAAGACCCTGCCTGGTCGGACTCAGTACTCTTGGGGCGGCGGTGGCATCGGCAGCGGGGCTCACCTTCGTGGTCACCACCCTGGCCACCCATTTATCCAGGACCCAGCCATGCCACCTCTGCCCCCTCCCAACACCCTGGCACAGCTCGAAGAGGCCTGCCGCAGACTTGAAGAGGTCTCCAAGCCACCAAAACAGAGGTAGGCAAATGTGGAAACTTATCACATGAAAACAAATGTGCCAGTCACGCATGTCCCCCTTTTCCACCTCTGACTGAATGCATCGTAATACAGTGTAACTAATGTCCACTGATTTGTCTTCTCATTGATGAGAGTAATGATTTGTCATTGATCTCTAATAGGCATGTAACAGCAGCCAGCAGCCTTCAGAGAGAAAGGAACCATCCAGCAACTGTCTTTCCCACTGGAGACAGCCCTCTAGCCGGCCCTGGACTCCAAGCGGACGAGTATGGACGTTTGTTCTTTCTTTTTTTCTTTTATTTTGAATGTATAGCACATTCCCATCCCATTGTTTCTGTAGCTTTTTCGACTATCTGGTTTTCCATATTTCGCTCCTCAGACACACTCGTTTTTTGAACACTCTCTTTTCTCCAAGCTTTGTGCTTCCACCGTCTTCCTCACAGATTTTTTTTTACTCTTCCTTTCGAAGAGAGAGATGTTGTGAGTCAGCATAGCTATGTCTTTGAACTCCTCATGCGTTTAATCATTTAAGATTAAACATGCTCTAATAGGAATCCTAACAACCTAACACACACAGACACACACACACACACACCACTGGAACCCAACAAAGATGTGCTAAGAAGCCCCAGGTAACTCCCAAGTTATCGCCCCCTTCATACAGTTGTTGTAGAATGGGGTAGGTGTTTGATGTTAAGCCTCAGCCACCTGACTTTGAGGCCTCTTAGTTTTAATTAGATAACCCTCTGTGAGCCAGCTGTTTACTGGCATCTGTAATTAATAGCACTCCAAAGATTCTTTGTCCATATTCAACTTCCGGATTTCCTCACTTAAACAAGCAGCTGTTAAAACCAATTTTTCATTTTATATCTTCAGGTCTAAGGAACTAGTGGTCACCTACTTCTTCTGTGGCGAGGAGATTCCTTATCGCAGCATGATGAAGACCCACTGTCTCACCCTGGGACACTTCAAGGAACAGCTTAGCAAGAAAGGCAACTACCGGTAAATATGACTGACAGCAACACACAGATCACATGGCACAGGCACATATTCTTGTAGCTATGTATTGACATCTGTTTGAATGGGGTCAGTGCTCTAGCAGGGTGTAGTGTAGGTGTATTTAATATTCTACCTGTATATTCTTGTCTGCTGAGTGGTAGTTTGAAGTACTGGAGCCTAATAGTTGAACAGGAACTGGGCCGATCCACTGTATACACAGAGAGGGGAGGGGGTAATTTTTTTTTCTCACATCTGGTACTGATTTCCATGGTAAGGCAGCCTCAATAAATATGGCTTTGAAGCCTAGGCCATTTTATTTTGCGCACAAAGACCATTGCGAGGCCTCCACGCTATTGCATCAGAAATTACAATCAAATGCCCCAAGCACCCTCTTCTGTTATTGACTGGTAGAAGTTAACACAGCAAAAATGTCTCCTGTCAATGTCAGATGATGAGGGAAAATTCCAACAGCAGGACATGTAAGGTAATTCTAAAATAATGGCCAGTCAGCTAAATGAAAATTTGAATCTGGAACACCACTGTCATTAAATTCCAGGCTTGCTTTTCTGTGCCTGTATTGTGTAGGTTGTATGCCAGCGAACAGACAAAAAGCCTGTATGCCCATGACATCAACATTAGGTTACAGCAACTTCTGCCTGTTGAGCAAAAGAGAGAAGGCAGCCTGCAAATAAAGTCATTGCCCCCTGCTATCCCATAACTCTTCAGTGAGTGAGAGGGGTAGGATAGGGTGGAGGGTGGACGAGGGGGTCTGGCTTCAATGGCAGCAGAATGTGCGGAGTTGGTTAATTTGGACATGGCAGCGGTACAGCAGAGAACAGTATGCCGTGGCTCTGCCAGACAACATTGGTGCCAGATGTTGCAAAGAGAGAAAAATCCTGCCACATAAAACATGTTCCAGTGGAAAGACTCCCTCACTCTCATTCTCTGAGACAAAGTGATGACTTTCAACCTTGAATTTTGGGGAAAACGGTTAAATTGGGAAGCATAATGAATTCATTTGGTTTCTGCTAATGAAGATGAAAAGGCTAAACTGAACTGTTGCCGAAATGAGATATCACTTAACAAAGCCAGCAATCCTCTGTCACATCACTGCACACTTGAGTAGAAAGACCTGCAGCCTCCTCCTTCGTTTGGGTGTAATTACAATCAGCATGGAAAATAAAACAGTATGTTGCACTTTTTTATATGCCCCTCCTTACATGTGTTGAATGACTCTAAGCTGAGCGATAAAACGGAACTCCCACCCCCCCTTTTTTTTCTGTATTCGGAAAGCAGGCACACATGTTAGAATGAGGCATTTTTCCATTACAAAGCTTATCATTAAATCCCCTCCTGCTGATCTTTTGCTGGGTTTAAAGTAGAGAGGAGAAATCATTAGAAGCTCTTGGAGACTTCACAGTCGCTGGGACTAAGCTAACCCTGGGAGTTATCTCTGCTTGAGAGAAGAAGAGTGGGCTAGCTAGGTGACCCGTGACCTCCAGGAGACTGTCTAAGCGGTAGCCCCCCTCTCAGCCCCCCAGGCTCAGCCCACGTCCCAACCGATCACACCCAGTCACCAAGCCAGGGAAGACCTCCATTCTGCATCTGCTTTCTTCTATTCCTCTGTTCTCGGCTGGTGATCAGAAAGCTGACCAAAGTGTACGTGTGCGTGTACGTGCGTGTGTACATTTCCGGGAGTGTGTATTACAAAAGCAACATGGGGAGTGTGTGTTTATGTGCAAGCAGCGGAGTGTGGTCACGCAGTCGCAGGCAGACTCTCAGGCACCTGAAATGTCAACCTGTGTGACAGAAAGGCCCTTCATTTGACAGCCAGCCCAATTAGAAGCCATGGAGACTGGGAGGGGGAGGTGGGATGCACTATTCAAAATTGGGGCGGGGGGGGGGGTCTCAGGACAACCTCTAATTAACCCTTCAACTTTAATAAGATCTTGCAGGGGATCTGTAGAATGACCAGCAGTCAAGATGAACAAGTGGATGAGGAGACGAGCACACATGGATGAACACACACACACACACACTCACAACCAGGCAGTTTCTAGCAGCTTGAATTATCACAGGGAGTGTTTAAACGGAGGGTTCAGCTCTGTTTGTGCAGCGGTGTGATGTAGAGTCAGGCTTTTCCTTTGAAGTGTGCAGGGATGGCATTGAAGGCTATGACTAAGTTGTTTTGAGCAGGATCCATTTCTGGCTCTCAGTGTGTGTGTGTTTGTGTTTGATTTGGACTAAAGAGAGTTGTGCACGAGCTTGTATATGGAAGCAGTTGTGTAGGTGCCTCAAAGCGGTTTAAAGCACAGTGGAATGTATCAGATGCTCTCCTGCTGCCACTCTGTCAGGTTTCATATGAGTTCAATTTATTTATTTTTTTCCACATTCACCTACGCTCAACACTTTCTAATCACAGACCTCGCTTTCTGTGTTTTCCTCCTCAGGTACTATTTCAAGAAGGAAAGTGATGAGTTTGAGTGTGGTGCCGTGTTCGAGGAGGTGTGGGAGGATGCTAATGTGTTGCCCATGTATGAGGGCAAAGTTCTGGGCAAGGTGGAAAGGATGGACTGAAGCCACTTCGTTGCCAACCAACAAATGCCCTTCTCCTGCCCAACCAAAAGCTAAACTGTCCCTAAAAAACTTGAGCGAGAGACTCTATGTAATTATCAAAAACAAAAAAAGAACTCTGGACTCTTTTTGTTTTGTTCTTTTTTTCTATTTCTTAATATTAAGCTAAACAGAGTTAATATATCCAGCACAAGAGGAGTGATTGAAGGAAGATGAGCCAATGAAGTATACCGAACCCAGAGGAGGTGCCACACCTCCCTGACTTTCTCAACCAATCAGCCTTAGAAACACAAGGGAATGACATGATGGACTTCTAAAGGCCAATACGAGGAGGAGGATGAAGATGATAATGATGATGATTGGAGGCCATTGGGGGGGACACCCCGCCTCTTCTTGAATATAACCACTGAAGATAAATAGATATAGTTGACTGTGGAGCTGTGATGAGAAACTGATGGTGATTTCAGACCTGCTTCCCGACCGAGTGCAACAGAATAGCAGGCACTGAAGATGCAGTGCCACCAACCTGCTCTTAACGTCAAACACTCCAACATCGTTACAAAAACGTCTGTACGTGTGCATATACATACATGCATATATGTATATATACATGTATTATATATATAGATGCTTTTTGTCATGAGTTGAAAGTTTTTATTAAGTATTTATTTAAAAAAACAAATCCACTCCTTTCCTGTTCCCTTCCTAAGACTTCTCAAACCCTTGCTCCTCCCTCTCCTTATCTCCAGCCAACGGGCAAGCTGCTTTGAATGTTGGGAGAATACTGTGGTGATGATGTTTAGTGTATGGTTGTTGTTTTTTTACTTTATACAAAATGATGTAACACTAGCCTAGCACCTCCCATAGCCTTGTAGCCCCATCTGACCCAAACTAACAACCTTAGCAGTGGTCTTGTCTGAGGCACTCTGCTTCCACTATCCTTATGGGCAATCCCAGTCTTAAATGCTGCTGATAGTTTCTAATTTTTTTGTCACACTAGTGTTTCTGTGCCCTCTTTCTTTCTCCCTCCCTCTTTTTCTCCTTCTCTCAGTTCAGAGACACAGCTCAGTCTTTTTTGTTGTGCCTTTGTTTATAACCAGGCATTGCACAGGGGTCGAGGGAGGGAGGGGGGGTAGTTACAGATACACACAGAGGAGACCTGATGCATAAGTTGTACCATCTAGTAATGGCAGTGTTTACTGTCCGCGCACCAAAATAACTTGTGCTAATAAGAACCAGTTTGGGTCACTGAGCATGACTTTTCAAGAAGGTTAGGTAGTGTGTCAAAAAACATAAAAAATGAAAAAAAAAACAAGTCAACATTGAAGATTTATGGCTCCGATATGCTTTGAATGTTGTTACAGTAACATCGTATATAGCAGAGTTCCTGTATACATTGTAATTATGCATTCTGAAGTATGGATACTGACACATGTGATGCACAAAAACAGAAACAATACATCAAACACTTGCTAGTGTTTTATGAGAACAGCACCTGTGCCTACATGGATGCCATACCATGTGCTACCCTGTTTCAGGGTTTTAATATATATCCCTTGATTCTCAGAAGGGTTTTATGTTGAAAAGATATTTTTATGCTTTTAATAATATCCTGTAATCATGTTTTTGTTTATACACCATGGCCTTTCTTTTGTTTTGTTTCATTTTATCTAAACTGTAAATTATACAATATATAAAGAGTTTCATTTAAAGATTTACATGGACCTATAATTATTGTAATTATTGAGAGATGTAGCCTTTATTAAAGTTTTATATTTTTCAAATGAAAGCTGTTGTGCCTGGAATCGTCTTTTTCATGATACAGAGCGGTTACAAAATGATTGTTGAATCAGTGCAAATCTGTAAAAGCAAAACTCCGATTTAACACCAGTATTATTATTTATTAAGTCAGGTGGTAAATGTTAAGTTTCACATGATTTGTAGTACCGGTACATACTGGAATTGCAATGTCTCCAGTGTGATTCTGATCAGAGATATTTGCTGCAGGTTGCGTGGCCTATATATGATGGCTTAAAACTATATCAGTAATAGATCTGGGTGCTGCTAATACTACTGATTCAGAGTTAGAGAGAACAGTAGTAACTGTATTCTACACCATACCAGGCGATGCTATATAGACTCAAAATGAATAAGGTAATACGAAGGTGTACCTGTTGTTAAATACTCAGAAGAATTATTCTTGACAGTTATGTGCCTTTTTCCATAACCCTCATGTCTTCCTCAGTAATAAGGGACATGAAATGTTGTTAGCGTCGCCACCATTATAGCTGTACAGAGCATAGCGTCATGATCACATCACAGTGCAGATGGCAGATACAGAAGTGACTCTTCATTGTCGTCGGGCTTTTCAATAAAAACTGAAAAGCATCACTCATTACTGGAAAAGAAAAACAGCGTGAGCTGTTAATCCCCAGTGTAAACAGTAATCACTAAAAGCCTGTAACCTTTTGAGGCTTTACAGCCCCTCTGTGGTTACATGTGCAGGTTCTGTATTCAGCACTTAAATGGGAGACATTAAGCATGGAAATGGGGGCATGGGCTAATTGGTCTTATTAAAGAGCAACAAGGACCAGCGCCACTCTGACAGTCAACACGTTAATGAAGCACCCTGCATCTCCTATTAGAGGACCTCGCCATGTTTGCCTCAGTTATCTGGCTTTATTTCAGCAGCGGAGGAAAACATCGCTTAATAACAGGAAAGAATTCTCCGGTGGGGAGTGCAATGTTTTCTGCTCACTCACTTGCACCTCTCGGTTCAAAGTGTTGACATAAAAAAAGACTTTGTGACTGGCAATAAACAGAGGTACTGTAGCCACGCACTCCTGTCCCACAAAATGATTTTCTCATTTCTTTATGGCAACCCCCCCCCCCAAAAAAAAAAAAAACAGATGAGCTGCCAATGCTCATCACGTCGATGAGCTACTGTGGGTTTTTCCTCTTTCTTAAACAATATACAGGGGGTCCTCGAGTTACGTCGGTCGCGAATTACGTCATTTTCGTGGTTACGACACATCTCCCGTGAACTTCCTTGTTTCCGATAAAGCGGTTTGCCCGTAAATACGTACAGACTTCACACAGGAACTCGTTGGTGCCGGCTCGTTCTGTCTCTCAGCGCTGCAGAGAGACAGAGAGAGGTGCTGCAGAGCCTGCCGGCACCTCCACAGCTGTGTTTACTTATGTGAAATGGCCGGCGGGGGAGGGGGGGGTGCAGCGGCAGCTGGTAAGGAGATGCACACGGACACAGATGCGTTCGGGATCGTGGCGATACCGTAGGTTTATTCATAACACAGGGTCTACACGGTTGATATCAGAAATCTTAAGGAAATGCTCATTACACTCGCAATCTCAGCCCCTACGGTGTGTCAAGAGGGACAAGAGGGACAAAAGGCAAGTCACCATAATAAACTCTTATTTTAGCGTGGTATTATAGCGACATCTGGTGGCACAATGTATGCACAATGGCACAATGAATGTATGGTCCGATTTACGTCGTAACTCGAGGACCCCCTGTACATACTTTACAATGTAATGTATGTATATTGTGGGGTGTCAAACGTACGGCCCGCGGGGGTCCAGACCGTCCTGCGGGATAAATCTGCAATATGAAAAAATACACAAATATCAAAAAATCATGAACTAATTTTTTTTTTAAATAACTATGCTGTTAAGAATTCTCCAAGTCAGAAATGAGTTTGTATTCATGCCTTTGTTTTGAAGTGAGAGTTTTATTTTGCAGGCAGTTTAGGGACTTCCCTTTCCTGCCTCACGTATACCGACCGAGCTGTTGTTTACAGTGGTACGGCAGTTTCTGACAATGTAGGTTACGGTACGTTCATGGTGATGTCAAATGAATGTGTACATGTAACTTACCTTTTCTGATAGTGATGTGTAGCTCCTGCAGTATATTTACACTCTTTAAAAGGTTCGTTTTCACCCGTTAGCATGATCGCGAGTTAGCATCTATAAGCTAACTGAGCTGGAGGAAGTTTGTTATGACTGGTAGCTTCCATAGTACCTTTGGTTTACATGTGTCTGCTACATAATTAAAAGTTAGAGCTATGTTCATTAATACTAAGTGGATGACACTGAGATGTATTTATTTGCTGTGAAGTGGTTACTGTATTTGGCTGCATATATAAGGCAGTACACAGTGATAATTTGGTTCCTTATTTGTTGTGATATTTCAGAAACTGTACCAGAACGTATGGCAGCACAGTTCTGCAGTAAACATTAGAATCCATTGATGTCTCCTGCGCTTTCTGACCGAAGCCCTGCAGTGGTCAATTCAGTTAAATCAGCATCAGAGGTAAAACTCCTCAACATATGCAGTTCCTATGTTGTCTGCTAATTACATAGAATCTATGTAGTTACTGAGTTTACTGGTCTGGCCCCCTTATGATCAAATTAGGCCGTATGCGGCCCCCAGACCAAAATGAGTTTGACACCCCTGCTTTACATCCTTTTATTTGACATAAAAAAATCCCGCGGATCAGTTTGTATTTGTATTTTTCACATCACAAATGGCAGCTTGATTTCCCAGACTGTCTCTGTCAGAAGGCAGGGAGCAGTGAAGCTTCCACACAGCCAATGCATTACATAGTCCCCAAACCTGAAAATTAACTCCTTCATGGTCTGTCCTCCACAATGACGAGGGTTTAATCAGGCTGAACCAGCTCGTTTCTGCTGAACTCTGTTGAGCAGGGCAGGTGTAACCCTCCACCCTTCCACCCCCACTCCCACCGCCTCTGCCCAACTCTATTTTTACAGCCTCTTGGGGCTCTGGCTTTGAAGGGAAACCTATCCAGGAAAATAGCTTGCATTTTTCCCCACCAAAGTGTTGAAAGATGGACATTGACTGTCACATTCCCTCTCCTGCACATCAGGAGCCCCTCCACCCCCACCCCCTCTTATCTCCCCTCAGCCTTTCTGTGGCATTCCAGTCCTAATAGGTGCTTTGTTGAAGTGCATTGCAGGTTACACACAGGTTCTGAAGTTCCCGTTTTCACGGTGACCTAACTTCCATTTGCTGCTTCAACTCAAATTTTAATTTGAAGCGCACACTCTTTTCACAGTGGAGAACACATTCTGTGGCGTAACTTTGATTTTCACTTGCAGCATATGCCTACACTGTATGTCCCACACTGGTACCTCCATCCCTGTCTTTTCTCCCGAAATGGCATTCATTCCGTCTTGCATTGTGGTAATTGGCATAGCATGGCCGAGGCTATTGTAAACATGGCTGTGTGAGACTGGTATAAAGAGGCACAACTCACTCCCCGGGCTAAGCTGGTGTGCACAGCAGGCTGGGGCTGCTGCCTATTGTGCTGGTGAAGCCTTTGTAGATCTGCAGAGGGCCCCTTTTAATCGCCTTCTCATACGCTGCCTGCCGACTCGCTTTGCATATTTAATTGCCAGGTAAAATCATTTTGTCGACAAGCCGTTTAATTATTTGACTGTACAGTAGCCGTAAAGAGCGAGCGGAGGGAACAGGAAGGGATAAAGGGGGGTAGAGAAAAGGAGAGAGACGGAGAGAGAGAGCAGCAGGCAGTGGAGAAAGAAAGAGGTCTGTTGCCAGAATAGACATCAAAGCTGTGCCTTGATGTTGATGTTGAATGGGCATTAATGGTTTCTGAAGGCAAGAGATTGCGCGGGGAAAAAAAGAGAGAGAAAAGAGAAAAAAAAAACATAAACCCTTCTTTTTCTCTGACAATCCCGCAAGCAATCTCAGTAAATGCATAAACATTGGAACCGGGTGCCAGAGAGAAGGGTTGAACAGAGAAAGTGAGAGGGAGAAAAGATAGTTGGATTGTTCCCTTTCATTTCCTGTAATGACTGCAGAATAAGTCATGCAGGATACGGGTCAAACTGACGGACTGGATGCTGGCAGTGACTGGACGGCCACTGCCACATTAAACCCTCCATTATCTGCACCAGTTACCCTGTCAGGGTCGCAGGAGGGCGACAGCCAATCCCAGCTGACACTGGCTTCACACAGACAGGCCCCAGTCGACTAGCAGGCCTGAATCCAGAAAACTTCTTACTGTGGGTTTGCAGTTCAGCATTATTATTATTATTATTATTATTATTATTATTATTATTATTATTATTATTAATGATAATGATAATGATAATAAGTGGATAGTAAGTGGATGATGTTGTCCACTCTCCTGTCACCTCAATTTTGTCCTGTTTTTTAATGCTGGGCATTTGTGTGCATTTGTGTGTGAACAGTCCTAGCTCGAAGTTTTAAGCTCCAGCTTATCTCTGAAACTGATCCAAAACCACCGTGGTCCTCTTTTAGCTGGCACTGCCGGAGATCTCTCTCTGACCCCCACCCTCCCATCCCCATCCCATCACTCCCCATCTGGCTGCATGTCTCTCACCCCCCACCTCACTTGTGTTGTCAAGTTTACTTATCTTTCCAGCTCCCTGAACTATCTTGTGTCTCTGTCATTCTGCATGGAGGGTGATGTGTATGTGGGTGTGAGGACGGTGTCAGATATCTGGAGAGAAAATCTAGAGTCCACATAAACTTTATCTAGATGCAGCATAAACTTGACCAGGTTGCACACCTGTTGAGCAAACTCCTCTTCCTGGAGTTTACTCATGTGAAATGTGCCATTCTAAAATGATGTGTTCAGAACTTGGCGTTAAAAACAGATAGAGGGTAAACAAGGGTTCACCTTCACTATTGATACAAATATATTTTTTTATCCACTCGTGAAATGTCTTATATTCCATGATGTGTGAGTGATAAATCGTTTAAACCTTCATTTTCTATTTCCACAGAAATTCAGACATTGTAAAGCAACCGTCAGCATGTTAGATCTCAGTTTTACTGAGCTGGTGTGTTGCTGCATCTTCTGCTATAAATAGTTGGTCTGAGATAACAGTCAGTCATTTTCTACCACTTATCCTTCTCAGGGTCGCAGGGCGAGCTAGAGCCAAGCCCAGCTGACATCGGGCAAGAGGCAGGGTACACCCTGGACAGGTTGCCAGCCTATCGCCAGCCTATTGCTATTTCTAGATTTCAGATTACAAATCTGAAATCTAGAAATAAACTCACTCAAAAACCCGACAAAGCTAAAAAAAATTCTTTAGCTTTTTCTGGAGGTTTCAACCACAACATGATGCCTCAGTTGTCATCACATGGCACTAAATATGGACCTTTAGTGTATTTTTTCCAGGTCAAGAATGAACCTTTTTTATGAGCAGATTCTGTGAGAAATTGGGGAAAACACTGATTATCCCATGACTAGCGGTTGTGTGTCTACAGCGGTCAAAATCTGCCCATAAGAACTCAAAGGAGAAAGGCATATAGTAGCTTTCTGGCTCTCTATGCTCTGATTTAAGAGCAGTCTTTCTGGACAACTTTTGTTCATTTATTTTGGGAGAATCCATTCGTCTCTTACCCTCTCTTTCTACATCTGCCAACCCTGTGTCAGCAGTGGATAGGCATTGTCTATTTTGTCTAACTACCCCCTGTCGGGTCTCAAACCACCCCCAAGGGAAGCCTGTGTTCTTTGGGCAAGAGAGAGCTTTGGGCCCAAACCACTGTCAACAAGGGGAACAATTTGGCTGGCAAGGGCCATATTTACAGATTGGTGAACCGCAGCTCTATTTAGCAGTCTTCTTTCGTCAGTAAACACCACAGGACGGTATCTTCCTCAGATGTCAAGAGGAGAAACAGAGATAGGGTAATGCCATCCAGCCCAAAGTTGGTCTTTGCTGACCACCACTCAGACCGCCATTGTTTAGAACTTCAGAAAGGCCAAATGATCCGATAACATGAGTTTGTCATGGCACGCATCTTTGTCCGCATTCCTCAGTGACCCATCGGAATGTCGTCCCTCGAAAGGCTTCGCCTGTGGCCTTAGTTTGGAGGGTGTGTGGTGTATTTTGAATCCATCAGACTCTTGTCTTTTCTTGTACGATCCTGAATATTGGGAGCGGTATTTCTAAATATACAGCGCTCGAGGCGCTGTGTTGTTACACACGAATGCTTCAACCAAATTCATTTTAAGCCATTTGAGGAAGTATTGATGAGTCGAGATACAGAAATCTTGAGTCGGAGGGGCTTGTTATAAGTGGTTCCATGGTGTAATGGTTAGCACTCTGGACTCTGAATCCAGCGATCTGATTTCAATCTCAGTGGAGCCTGTACTTTTATCTTTAAGCTATTTCACTGGTGGAATTAATTCAGTCTATCTATCTATGTTGCAAACATTACATTACTGCAGTTTGGTATTAAAACAGAGAAATGGCTTCAGTTCAGAAAAGACTTCAAACCCTAATATACAGAGTTAACTGTGAGACAGATGAACCCAATAAACCAACACCACACTGAAGTCCTGGTCATGACTTGATGAGCTCATATTAATCGATTTTTGTTAATTTGCTTGTTCTGACTTTTGCTGGTTGTGAATAGAAGCTTCAACCTGGAACTGGCTATCAAAGCTGTTATTTAGTTTTACTGTCATCATATTATCACTCTGACTCTGCTACCCGTATTGCAGAACAGCTTCGTCTCAATTATATCTCGCTGTGTATATGAATGAAGCGAGCATTTATAAAGTCACATTGCGATGTTTCAAGCTGTTTCAGAAAACAAGTCCTGTTCCAAGACCGTGATATAAACCACAAAGAACCTGCTGCAGCAACCAGACATTGTCAACAATACATGTCTCGCTTGGGTGTGGCTGCCACTGACAAATACTGAACTCAGCTCTTTTTTAGAAACAGGGGAATTTCTCTGCGCTTTTATCCTGAGACAGCGCTGGTGCTTCAGTGTTGTGCCTCACACATACCTTCAGGTCCACAGTCCATTCCCCAGACGGCTGTGGGAAAAGTGGTGAGGCCACTCTGGGTTTGGAGGCCTCCCAGAGACCACAGGGATAAAAACTAGCCTCTGTCATGTGATGCAGTCATGTGACTCTCGCAGGACTGAAGACCTCTGATGAGAAGATGCGAAGGGGATCAGAGGCTTTTCTAAATAACTTGGTCAATATAATGATGTAGGAAAAAACTGTCAGTGTGCATACGTTTTATATCTAGTCTCATGGTGCCCTGAGGTCTTCAGTCTCTTGTCTTTGGCCCTGCAGATAAAACAGAAACCAGATAAGTTTCCACAACCATTTAGTGGATTAAATGATCTAAACCGTCTTTTAATTTTTTTCCACACTGATTTTCACGATCCAAAACAAGTTTAACCACACCAAGAGTTTACACATGTCTAAATGACGCTCTCAACAAAACCACCTGGGTTGTGTGTGCATGAGCCCGCAAGCCCGACTGTTTCCCATCGAAGAGGCTCGGCTCGGCAAAGCTCGGGGCTTAGCCACCATTGTTTACCCGCAGAGCTCGGCACCTGTTTGAGATTGAGCTGTACACAACCCAGCTGCAAGCTATTTTCATCTAACACCCAAGAAGATGACTCTCCCTGTAGCACAAACGATTAGGCTAATCGGCCATGATGATGGTAAGGGACTTAAGTTGGATGAGAAGGTAGAAAGTTGCCGGCGCAAAGTGGCAGCCTCCGGGGCAATCGGTTGTCTCCAACAAGCAAATGGACAACGGCACAATTTCTTTGTGAGGACTGTAGTGGCACTGTCTTTCCTTATTTGTGTTCTTCATCTCACATACCACTTACTGGTAAGCCAACATGCCCCCCCCAGGCATGACAAGAGCCCACCATTATACAGAAATGGCTGTGCAGTCTCTGGGAGCCCACGGCGGAGCTCGTCTGTTTTTTTTTTCCGCTGATTCCCTGTCGCCAGCTTGTCCCTCTCGCTTTTTCTCCTCTGCTTTTCACACACAAGCAATTAAGTACGTTTCCCAATGCTGCGATCCCCTCCAACATTCTTTGTTCTTTTTGTTGTTGTTGTTGTTTTCCTGTTCCTTAGGTTTTCTCCCTCTCTCCTTCTGTCTTGTGGGTTTGTTTCACGGGTGAGGAGGTCGAGGCTGGGGGCGGAACAGAGGGAGGAAGAAAAACGAGGGGGGTGGGGAGGTGTGTTTGCAGCTTTATGACTAACCACATGTGTTTCTGGCTCTTTGTATTTACATGTTTCTCATGGAAAAGAGGGTGGTGGAAGAGGATGACGGGAGAAGAAAGACGTGCATATGGTTCTTGTTTGTTGAGTTAAATTCAGAGCTGGACTGTTTGTTTCCTGTGACGATCTGAGGGAAGTAAGTTCTTGTAATCATCTTCGAATTTGTCTCCTCCCCAGGCAGTGGTGTGGCTTTTCCTCTAAATGATATATTTACATTAATACATACAGTATATGCACAGTACAATGTTTAATGTGCATAAAAACTGTAACCTCCTGTTTAAAGTGGAACACACTTTGCTTTGGATCTCTGAATGACATTCTCTGAAATTAATTATTTTTAATTGTGATGTTGCTTATTATAGTCATATAGTCAGTATTAAAGTCATTCAAACTCTCCCCATCTCACATCCTATGGCCCTCTCGCTGAAGCTGAATGGGGCACACTCGCCTGCTGTAACTCTGGTCTGCCACTGGTCTCTCCATTACAAAGCCTTCATGAGAACCAAAACTCAGATCTTTGCTCCCCCTTCTTCGTCTTCTGTGTCTGAGTTGTGCCAGCACCTATCTTTGAGTCGGAGATTGTCCAGTTGTATTGGAGTGTGTGTGTGTCTGCATGTGTGTGTGTGTTACATCTTTGGCATATAATCTGCTGTAGACCCGTCATACACTTACATACACTGTAGGAAGTATTACCGTCAAAGGTCCTTATGTTATTTCCACAGATTGGTGGAAATATAGGTCTGAATTTACCCGTGAACCTGTGGGCTTGTTTTTAATTAGAAATGAAAATCTTACCCTTTCATAGTCTTAGGCTACGTCCATACCAATATGTTTTGGCTTTAAAATTTTGACATTTCAAAACTAAAGGTGACCCAAGGGCATACTGACACATCTGGAAACATATATCACATAACCTTTCATTTTAACTTGGCATGCATGTGCCAGGGTAAACAGGAAGCAGATTGCCGACTCTGCAGGTGGTTGCTTTGTTGCAAAAAAAGAAGAACACAGCAATGGCTAGAAGTAAAAGCTGCCATTTTATTTCAATTAGTTTGATGAAGAAGTGAAACTTAAAGTCAGTGTTACGTGTTAAGTAATTTTACCTCTGGCAGATGAGTCATGTCGGATCATCAGGACCAACAGCATTTCCAAAACTTATGGTCTCAAAAACTCTGGAGTCATTTGGACAGCAGGTGTAAATGTTGCAGATATGATGTGTTTTAAATCTAAGAAAAAAATCATTTTTACAGATGTTTCAAATAAAATACGCAAACAATGTTAACTAAAATAATATCCTGAACTGTCATTGAAGATTTTTGAAACAAAGCTTTTAAAGTTAAAAAACACATTTAAAGCGCCTGACATCAAATCCTTTAACTGCAGATGGTTTTGATGTCTGAAGAAAAGATTTCAACTGTCTAAGTCCTTTGCAGATGAAGTACAAACGTACATCGGGGTGTTGTGTCATGTTTTTGGACTCAAGATGAAAAAAAACTGTTTCCACTTAAGAATTCACTGTTAGATCCATCAGTGTGTTGAGAACACATTAACTGTGTGTGGACTCTCCCCCTGTTGGAAAATCACTGATTGGCTTGTTGTGACCTGTCAGGTTGCACCTGTCTTTGTTGACTGTGCATGTTCATCCCAACCACCTCTCCTATACACCTGTGTTGCATTATTCAATCAAGACCAAAAGCCACAGTGCTAGTTAAGAAGCAGCCAACCTTTTGGGGATTGTCTGTTGTGCTGTTCAGAGAAGCTTGAGTTTTTACACCTAAGAGGCAGCTTTTTTATTTTCACAAATCTTCACTGAAAGCAACCAGCACAAACAGGATTGAGGTGCTGACAATTTCTTGAGTCATACTGGGTCCTTTTTTTAGTAATTTCCCAACAGCAACAACAAGTTGCTGCTGGGAAGTTAGTGTTGACGTTGCCATTGCAGAGGATGACAATGTGCAAAAAGTTACAGATTTCAGCTCTGACTCACAAACTAATTATTGCAATATGTAACTCGGTAAGCATGTTTGAGATGTTTGCTCACATGATATTTGATATAAGGGACTTCAGTTTGTGGAAAACGGTCGAACAATAGAACTATAAAGACATGTCAAAACTGAAACATCAAAGAGAAGTTTTCATTCATGCAAAACAGCTCAGCACTAAATGAGTCACAGACCTCTTTCAGGAAGGATGGTCTGTGGTTTGTCAAAATGGGACAGTGAAAAGACAAACGGATTATTTATTCCTGTGTTGATTTGTCGGTTGTTTTTGTCTCTCTTGTCGCACTCGCATTTCAAATGTCAGAGGACCTCACTTGGGTTGTAACACCAAGCGCTGTAACAAGTGGAGACAGGAAAGAAGCTGTCACCAATCCGGTGGATGGAGTCACCGGTTGCAGAGGATTCAAGTGTTGCGTTATCTCTTTCTATAAACTCTTAGGAATCACTTCATGAATAAGGAGCAGCAAGAGAAAAGAAAAGGGATTGGTTTTCCTGATCCTGTTCTCCATCTGGGGGTGTCACGGATGAATCAGAGCATGTGCAGTAAGCGGAGGTGGGAGGTCATGTGTGATGGTGAACAAGTGTGAGCCAGGAAAGATAGTCAACACTGTTCTATTTGCCTGGGTGTAGGCTGATGTAAACAAACACACAGCTTACGCAAGCTTTTGATCTCGTGGACCATGAAATCTTCTTGGTAAAAGCAGGAAAATTAGGCCTCACCGCAGGGAGGGCGGATGGAGGGAGGGGCACAGCAGGCAAAGGCTCATGGGAAAAGATATTTAGTATGAGATCGGGCGTTCCGAGCTACTAAATTAACTTCCCCCCTCTGACTAAATTTGTCTTACAGCTTAACACTGTTCCCCCAAATGTTCAACCCTGTGGAATTCCTAAGGACTGGTTTTGAATTTATTGTTCCCTCATCGTGTAATCATACCCTGTTTTGCTTATTTGTCTTCATTCAATAACTGTTTTTTTTAAAAAACATTCAGCTGGTGCACACTATCAAAAACAAGGCGCCAATTATGACACAATTAGTCCATTTTCACTGTAAATATAATGATAGATATGGACATCTCTGCTGAGGCGCTACTCTTTTCATGTGAGGATCCCATTGTGCAAGCCGATTTTCATCAGGAGGCCACGTTTACAGTCCCAGTTTTGTTGACATTGCAACAGCAGCTTGCAGGAACGGGGGCGGCGCGGGGCGCTTGATGATAAAAGTGGATGGGGGCCGCTCAAGAGACAGAAAAGAAGGAATCAGTTGCTTTGGCCATGAGCTGCACTTTCAGTTTTTTTTTCCCATCACGTAGCTCCCTGGTAGGATGTGTGAGTTTGGTACAGAGGTGAGCAAGCTTCCCCCCTCCCCCCTGGAAAGCTTGTGCCCAAGAGCTATCCATTTGAACTTGAATGAGAGGCAGCCTTCTTGTGAGGACTTGAAACAGGCATCTTTGGGAGGCTGTTAGAAGTGCCTGGGCATGCCTCCTTTACCTGATGTGATGTGAAGCTCACTTTTGTTTGATGATTCCATACATAGATACAAACCGGTATCCTTGGCTAGAAAAGAGTGGGAAAAGGAGCAGAGAGGGGACGTGCAGACGGACACAGGACAAGACTGACATTATAGCTGCAACACACCCGCTACCTGTTACACAGCCTGTTGTCATTGTTGTTGACGGCAAACAAGAATCAGAGTTTTGATTATTTAATGGTGTCTAAAAATTAAAAGTTATTTTAAAAAGTCAACCATTGAATGATTCATGTCCATAAACATTACACTGAAAGACGTGGGCAAAAAAAAGTCCTTACGTCCACCAAGGCCTTAGAAGTCTGACTCACACAAACCAAGAAGGCATCATAAACACAACTGGATCCAAATGACAGGAACCCCCCATTCTGTGGGGGGGGGCACAGCAAGGAAAAAAAACTGTCAGTGACAACACATGGAATAATTTTGCTCCATATCTGTGGACTGCCGGAGTTGGTATGTACCATAGTGGACATTCCAAGTGAAAACAGCAGTGCATTAAAATGACAGGGCGGGGCATATGTTTAAAGGCACAAGAGAGAAAAACAAAATGCTACATGAAGTCCAGCTCTCTTAGACAAAAAGCAAAGCAAATAATTTGCACAAATTTTGACCGACATTTACACAGACTGGTTTAATTGCTACAAATAAACAGTATATAGTATAAAGTTTAAATATTTGTATGTGTACAGTATTGATTTAGATGTGTAGGAGCGGATTTGCGTCTGCTGACATACATATATAATCTACTGCAAGAAAGAAAATGGAATCTTTTAAATATCCATCCCTTACACTAAATGGAATGATGGGATGTTTCCATTGAAAGTTTGTTGTTCTGTTCATCTTTCAAACATTCATCCCTCTATCCCTCTGCTTCGTCAATAACAATTTGTAAATCCATATGTCTTCAGTTTCACCCAGCAGATACGGAAATGATTTCACTACCAGATGTTTGGCGGACGCCTCAACATTCAATGCTGAAACCCCAAGTTTCACAACACAACTGGGTTTTTTGGCTTTACTCTGCATTGGTTGCTGTGAAACTAATATATCAAAGGTTTCCCAATCTAAGTCATTTGCCTCTTGAAATGCTTTGTAAAGAAAAAAAACTTTTTAAAAGCAGAAGTAGCAGTTAGATGACAGGCATCATGTTAAAATGGCCAAGTAGCAAAAAAATGTCACCAAAAAGCACATTCTACAGGGCTTTTGATGCAGATCCTCCTTTTAACAAGTTCTCCTTTTAAGATCTTTTCATGTCATAACGAGAAAGAAAGGGCAGAAGACAAAAGACCAAAGAACCCAAATGCAGAGACTTCACTTCTCCCTTGAAGATGTTAAAATTAGTCTCTTAAAAAAAACCTCAGGTTCAACATTAAACACTGAAATATGTTTGAAATAGCGAAACAGCAGTGTTTTAGAAAAGGGACACAAGATGAGAGATACTTTGCTGTCACTTCAAAGCTCTGACTTTAAGAAAATGGGCTAATATAATCCTGATAGGAGAATCTTTACCTGGCTCTGTTGACCTCGTCTGGGCTTTCTGACAGTCCAGCCACAGATCCGGGGACAGTGCCTTCACACCGCGGGGTAAGGGAAGCAGGTGAGGGTCTGTGGGTTGACGTGTAACCCTGGAGGTCGTCTTTGGTCTCTGGCTCTGTGATGGCCTCTTTCTTCTCTTGTTATGCTTAGAAAAAGATGGCTGCCTTTGAACTCCACAGTAGCTATAGAAACGGCTGGAGTTCTTCCACTTTAGCGCTTGGCTGTCAGTGTCTGACTGGGCCATCGTGATGGGCCAGCATCATTAGAAGCTGGCACACACAGGGCACACATCGACACATTTGCTGACACAGGGTGTATAAACAAGGCCCTGTGGAAGTGTGTTTGTGCGAGTGTGTTTGTTTATAGGGGGTACGGGGGTCATTTTAATTGGCTTGGCCTACGAACTTACCAGCAACAGAGAACCTATGAGAAACAGGGGCCTGATGTGTTTGGACAACTGAAAACTTACTTTTTCATGTCCCAGATTTGCGACTTTGCCAACAAAATAAAACTTTCACATCTCTCGTTAGTGTTACTTGCTGAATCAGGAGCAAAACATTATTGTAGTGTTTCACAGTTCACTCCGAAGTGACTGCTGCCACAGGTAAAGGATCAAAGGTTGCCATCTGCTGTGTGGCACCATTGTGACAAACAAAATTAATAAAATTCTAACCAGATCTGTAAGTACTTGACATCTTCAGCCTTGTGTTCCCTCACAAGCCCACTGTATTATGGGACCTTTCTCCTCCTCTAATTTTTTTGTAAGGACTTTAATTTTCCAGTCTCTGGAACTTCAAAGAACTGACGATTTGCGAGTCCACATCCCTCCGAGCGCTCCGAGAATCTCCATTCTTTCATTTCGACGGCCCCTTCAGTAAATATGTGCAATCGCCCCGCTTTTCAAACAGATTCCTTTCTCATCTATTTATTTTAAATGAATATTATTAGCTGGCCTAGCAAGAAAAGGTTCTTATGCTAATCCACGGAAATCGAAGGCATTTCCATTTAATGCCTACTTATGGGCCATTCTTTAACGACGATTCGCCTCACAGTCTTAGCAAATGAGCTCTGCACCCCAGACTCCTCTGCGCTCATAATTTCATTGGAAAGAAGAAGACAAGGAGACCCCCCCACTCCTCCACACACACTTTTTGCTTTGATCCTTGAATGTGTTTTTGAATCTTCTGGTTGTGTATTCGAACATCAGTGGCGACGCAGTTGCGAGCGCTTGCTTTCATTATTTTTCACGGAGATAAAACGGAACAACAGAGGGATGGGAGGGGACAAAGGGGGGGATGGGGGCACGGTGGGAGGAACCCCACACTGTCAGAGAAACAATGTGTGTCACATCCTTATCAGATTGTTTGTCCCGCTTATTAAAACTGCTGACCTCCCTGCCAACCCTGCCATCCCTCCTGCTCGCCTCACTGCAGCTGCAGCTCTCTGTCTCCTCTCTCCAGAAGGCAGAAGATAAGGCTTTACGGAGACACAGAGACTGTGTCTGTGTCTGAATTCTTTCATAAGAGACCTCGGCTGTGTTGTCTGTTCACTTATACTGCCAGATATCTTCCGGATATTAAAACTCCCAGTTTGACCACGTCGTTCGCGGCAAGGTTTAAAAATGGTCAAATTTTAACCTAGAAAAAAAAACGATTAAAACCTGCTAAAATTTGAACCATCCAATCTTTGATCGCTCCTTTAAAAAAAAGCAACTGTGAAAGGTTTTGACCTCCAATTGAAATTCTCTGTCCACCTTCAGTGTGGTGTCCTGCACTGTGGCTATGGCAATTGGGGATTGAGGCATCCCACCAAGGTATAATGAGTGATGGGGCTTCTTTGATTCCTGGAAAGCTTTCATCTTCAGTCACGGCCTCCGCTGGTAGACTGCACTTTCTCTCCTTCCGTTCTTCTTTGTCTCTTGCCTTGATGTTTGATGGTGAAGACAGAGGATAAAGATCGTTAATATGGTCCCCGTTCGATTATCACTCTCCTCACCGATGCTCATAACATGCGTCTCTTCTCCCTGTGTTTATTGTGTTCGTAATTGCGATGTCATCATTTAACCACAGGAGCCAATTTTTGCCCGATGTGAGTGTGTGTGTGTGTGTGTGTGTGAAAGTTAGCAAGGCAACCTTTCGCACAGGCAGCAGCTCAAAGTCATTATTGCTTGAGCTCATAACAACCCAGTGAGAGTGGGGTTTTTTTGGGGGGGGGGGGGGGGCTTTAAGTGTTTATTGTGTTCGTAATTGCGATGTCATCATTTAACCACAGGAGCCAATTTTTGCCCGATGTGAGTGTGTGTGTGTGTGTGTGTGTGAAAGTTAGCAAGGCAACCTTTCGCACAGGCAGCAGCTCAAAGTCATTATTGCTTGAGCTCATAACAACCCAGTGAGAGTGGGGGTTTTTTTGGGGGGGGGGCTTTAAGAGCACAGAAAGTCGGTCGGAGGCGAAAAAAGACTGCGAGATTTGCGACGAGAAAGAAGACAACTTGAAAGGAAAACAACAAAGTAAAGCATTTGTTCTTTCTCTGCGCTTGCACCCTCAGACTCGGGTTCTAATCTCTTATTGTTTCAGCCCCAAACAGAGACAAAGGAGTCGCAGATCAAAACAAATGACTATCAAACTATCAAACAAGCACCACCCTGCTATGATTCCAAACGCTGACTGCGGGAGAGCAAGAAGAGAGTCGGAGTCAGGCGGGTCGCATATTGTTTCCAGTCACTTTGATGCCGAACTTAAAACGGCTGGCAAAAAAAAAAAAAATCAAACGTGTACCATGAAAGAAGGAGAAAGGAAAAGGAGAAGAGAGGGACAGGAGGAGAGAAAGCGGGGGCGATGTGAAACACGCTCACACTGTTTGCATATGTGCTCTCGCCTTTGTTTCATTAGTGGTCCAGCTGATAACCTTTATTAGGTCTGATCTGGAATTAAACTCGTGGACCAGCGCAGCTTTGATGCTACGACCGGCTCTTTTCCTGTTTGGTCTGTAAATGCAGGTTGTGGGGCGAAGATAAAATACTTCTGAGGGATATTAAGACTTGAAAGTCCTTTGGCTATTCACTGGTACATATTTGATGTTGTTCCTTTGCTCCTTGGCTAAATTAGCATATCTCTTTCAAAGCACCCCCCCCCCCCCCCCCCCCCCCCCGACCCCCTCCACTGACAAATATAATCCTCTGCCATCATGTGTTCGGTCAAAGTCAAAAATGATAGAAGCACACTGTGACACATCAAAGTATGATAACGCGATTAGCTGTGATGATGCTAGCTGTTTTTTACACTCCTCTCTTCCCTCTCTCCTCATCATTGTAATCAGCACCCGTTTGCCCCCTTCTCTATTTCTGTTTCTTGTCTTCCTACCAGTTGCGGCGGCACGAGTTGACCTCATGCCTTGGTTTGTTCGCTTTCATTCGGTCTCTCTCCAGAAAATGTTGCCGGCGTCTAATTTTAGGCGCGATCACGTCGTCTCTGAGTGCGACAGCTCTTTCTTATCCCGCTCCTTTCCAGTCATGTGCATCAGGTGACGGGGCAAATGTGCCACTCAGGTGGAGAGGAGCAGTAGTATGTAAGTTAAACAGCGAGGCACATTCCCTGCTTCACAGTGCGCACATCAAAACAAAAGGCAGTGACAGCCCCATTGTGATCTATTATTTAGCCGCCCTCCGTATTTGATCACTGGCGCGTGCCATAGTGATGATCATGCAGATTAGACCCGTTTCTTCCAGCCGCTCCTCTAAACTCCTTTGTTTTTATTGTTTTGCCTTCTTCACGTTAGTCTTTCTTGCAAACACTGCGATGAGCCAATGCGTTGATTTTTTTTTTTTAAATGACACGTGCCTCAAGAAAACCTGACATTTGCAAGAATGCATACATCCACCATGAGCAGTCATCAGGAAGCTTTTGAAAGTGAACAGCCTATTTGTGCTAAAAGGAACAGCAGCCCACTCAACGTGTCTATTGTTAAATACCCACTCACCACTGGTGTTCTGAGATGATAAAATCTAACAGCTATTAGAAACTTATTAATCACAGGTTATTGATGAATATTGTATTTTCAAACGAGATGATGCAAACAGATAATTTTATTGTCCCCAGAGTCTATTGACAGCATAGCAAAACTGCCTTTTTAAGATTTTGTACCCTGCAAAGAGTCTACAAGACAAACTTCATCAGGTAACACTGCTTATGTATAATTTAAAAGCACTTTCCAAGGGAATATAAAAATATTTGCATAGATAATAATGCATGATATTATTATATATTTTTTTATTTTTAATTTATTCAATGTGAATGTAAAAAAACTGACTGTGTGTGACTGTTTGTAAAAGAGATAATATGTCTCCCAGCACCTGCTTTGACAACATAACAACCTTTGGTGCATTTATTAGTCGATGTACTGTTACGCTGTGCAGTACAGTGCTGTAATGCTTGGGACATACATGTATGTTTTCTCCATAATAATTCAGCACTGTGGCAAGGTGAATTTATAGATGCCCCTTTACATATGACCTAAACACTCTTGCTATGACCTGAAGTAAAACTGGACAGTTATATAAAGAATATAGAGTATTATTTGTACTGCTCGTGCGTCAAAACTTGGTTTGGAAGGTTGTTAAAAATGTCTCAGATCATTTTTTGTCCTCACACCAGTTTCTGCACCCCCCCCCCCCCCCCCCCCCTTCGTAGCCAGAGCAAAAAGTTAAGACACTAAGCCAACTCCAGATAAATGAAACACACTAACAAGCAGCACATCATACTATCACACATCATACTATCACACATCAGACATTTCTGCAGAAAAGCGAGTTGAGATCTGTCCGTGAGTCGGATCATTTAGACTGGTTGATATTCTCCTGCTAAAACAAAAGAAACGCTTCTCCTTCCTGGTAGTGTAACATTCACACACTACTACATGTACTACATGTTAAAACAATGAAGCCACGTACCTGATGCAATATGAATTGTTGTAAAATAACGAGAGCCAAAGCCCTTCCGTTCAAACATGCAAACACAAAGCCGTGCATTCGAAAATGGAATTTGACAAAAATTGGCACCCGAGTCTTTCAGACAATGAAATCATCGACTGCGATGGCTCCAAGTCAACACGCCGCATTGCAAACAATGGCTGCAAAAGCTGTTGCCGTGATAAAGATCATGCGACTAAACATTACTCAGAAGATAAGGTGTCTGTCTCCAAGAAACAAACGAGTAAAACAATTAAAACGGAACAGAAAAAAATCCATAACTCTGAAAAGGGAGATTTTGTAAAATATTAGATTCCTCCAATTGTTTTTTTCTTAGCATACATCAGTTTTTTTAGATTAACTACTTCTTCAGTAATTGCCATTATGTCCATCCCTTTACTCATTAGCATTACAACAGGAGTGAGCCTGTTCATCAACAGGCTGTACCTCTGTCGACTGTGTACAGTCAGTCCACTGTCAGCACCGAGTGTGGAGACACTCACATCCTCCCATTGTGCTGCTCACTTTCAGAGTTTGGACCGAAATTTCCTGGCATGTTTACCATGTTTACTCGACTTTCATCACGCCGCGTTCAGGATGTGACACCGCCGCGACTCTGTTTCAAGACGCTTCCTCAGCTTGAAACCGTCATCGTTGTCACACCCTGGCGATCTGTCGCTCATCTGCGCACGCACAAAGCTTGAAGATATTCTCTTCAGAGAGGGCTGCGTGTGTGTGTGCGCGTGTGTGTGTGCGTGTGTGTGAGAGAGAGAGACAGAAAAAGGGGGTGCTAGGATATGAAGTAGCAGGGCTTTTATCAGCCTCGGAGTTGGAAGTCTTTGAGAGCCTCCTCAGAAGCTCAGCATTTCTTCCATTGTTCTATTTCCATCCCTCGCTCCGCTCCTGTCACATGTAAAATTACAAAAGCCCCATATACCCCTCCCGCCACCACCCCCCCACACACACACCCACACCCCTCCTCTCCACTCATATCCCACGCCGGTTCCCTCATGTTCCAGCGTCAGAGATGGGTATAACCCACTTAGATTCATCTGAAAATACTTCACAGTGATACAGTGTTGCCATCGCAGAGCGGAGTTCAGGCAAAAACGCTGGAGCTGGAAAGCTTCAAGGTTGTGAACTTCTTTCACCAGCACCTTTAATTTCACCTAAACCATAGCAGGACAGTGCTACACGCTGTGTACACACAGCGTTACAAGATCTTTGCTTGCTTTGTCCTGAACCCAGACTTCAAGGCTGTGATCCGCACTGTGAAACATCAGCGGCTACAGCTCCGCTCTGAAAGCTACACCTCACGCACTCGCCGTCTAACCTGAGGGATGGGTGGAGAGGATCAGTGTCTGCATGTCATCCCCTGGCAAGATGGTGTGTTTACTGTACACGGTGAGGTGAAATCCTATCATAACGGGGCCTGACATCGTCTTCCTCCCTCACACACACATGGACACACACACACACACACACACACAGATATCTGAGACTTTAGACACGCCTGCAGGCCTGCACCCGTTAGCAGGTGATGCCGCTGTGACATCTCAGCAACAAGAGACGCAGCCCGTTCCTGTGCTCCTCTTTCTCTTCTTCTGTTACCCGTTATCCGTCTTTTTATCTTGTCTTTGCCTACTGTCACCCCCCCTCACCCCCACCCCTTTTTCCTGCCTTTGACTCACCCCATCCCCTCTTTCCCTTCCTTCTGCTCCCGCCACCATCGTCCCTTCCCCCCTTCCTGCCCTGAGGTCTGAAGCGACTGCAGGTTTCAGTGGCAGACACAGGAAAAAGAGGATTAGTTGGCCATTTCCCTAAACATGAAGTGCAGCAGGTGTATTGGAAATCCCCCTTTTCTGTTGTGCAGCAAAGATCACCTTTGATTTTTGAGACGCGTCGCCTGAGAGCACACAGAACCAGACCTGTGAGCCAGGGAATGCAATACACTGATACACTGTCTATCACTGACATGAACTAACTAACATCAACCGGGCTTTGCCTTCAGCGTGCTCCACCGCTCCACCTGGCCGCCTCCTCTGTGCACCGGCCCAGCTGATCCTCTGTCCCATGGAATCTAACATGACACCAGCTTGTGCAAATAGCAACTTGGCCATATTACCTGTGCATTCCCCCTCCCCTTCCTCCCCCCTTTTCCTCCTTTCATTCCTCCACCACAGATAAGCGAGAGCTGATATCGGACTCTTGCGTATTCAGATGCTGCTCGTTCCTCTGCGTGTCGGCGTGTTGTGTGAGGGCTTGCGAGTGTGTGTGCGTGCGTGTGGTGTGTGTGCATATGCACGGTGAATAAAGGTATCATTGTTGGCTGCAGGTGTGTGCATGTGCCAGGCAGGCTTCAGCGGAGGATCCTGAGAACAATGGCTCTCTGTTGGAGGACACACCTGAGTCAGAGAGGGGAGGTGAGAGGGCCCTGATCGCAGGGAGATTACACAAGAGCAGACTTCATTAAAGCGGACTGGGGCAAGGGAGGGATGGGGGGGAGGAGGAGAGAGAGATAAAATGAAGGTGATAGGAGGGGAGGAAGGAGGGAGGGAGAAGGGCTAAATACCAGGAGAAGAGGGACGGCAGAGAGTGGGAAAAGAGACGAGAGGGTACGAGTGTCAACGTGTGTTAGATGTTTGAATGAAAACTGCAGTAAGTACACAATGACGGAGAAGTCGGGGTTACCGTGGTTACACAGCAGGTGCTTGCAGCTCCATGTGCCTGACGTGAAGGAATAATTGGTGATAAACACTCAACCCTCCACACGATGAACTCAAGTTCAGATGCTGTTTCAATCAGCTCAGTTTTCCACTCCTGTAAATCTCTATTGATTGCATGCATTCGTTTTCTAGCCTCTTGGGGGCAGCACAACAAACTGCGCACACGCCACTGATATGACTGTCATCTCGTTAACGTTATTGTCAGAAAGAGACGGTACAGTTGTTAATATGACGACGCTGCACACCTGTGTCAGCTGTGTGGAAGCTTCATTACCATCAGCCTGCAGCGGCATGTTTGTTTCAGTTAGCTGTTGTTACAGTAAACATGGCCGTTTGTGTAGTGATGTAAACACGGTTACATGATCGTGCTGCTGACAGTCCAAACAGGTTCTGGAAGAAGTGAGCTTCTTGGAACGTTGATATTTTATGGGGGGCGTTTGTGTCAGTCAGTACCTGAACCCATGCGGTGGTCCTCTCTGTGTTAAACGTGCCTGGTTCGACGCCAGCGTTTTATTTCAGCCAGTAAAGCTTCAGATAAGCTCATAAAATCTGTTCCTTTACATGAAAGGGAGCGTTTCAGGTGTTTCGAATGGGCTTTGTTACCAGTGCTCGCCTGTGATAAACACCTTCATTAATCATGTTTACTGTTCTTGTTGTTGTTGTGTTGCTCGATTTATAAGGACTGTTTTATTCTCCTGGTTGTGGCTGTTTAATTTGTCCCAAAAGATTTATAAATGATACAAAAATGTTCAAAAATATGTTTTTGTTGTTTTTGTTAGTGTGTGTGTGTGTGTGTGTTTGTGTGTGTAAAGCTCCTGTGATCATGCGTTTGCTTCATCTCTCTCTCTCATCATGTTGGCAGTGTTTAAAACATCTGCAAAGTTTTGATCATCCTCTGCTGATTAACAGTATAAACTCAGTAGACATGGATTTCACAGCACACGTTGCCAGGTTACGGTCACGTTTTCCTTCTTTGGATATTTTGGTGCACTTCTTGCACTTTATTTTGATACTCACATCTTGTCTGATTGCAGGTCCCGTCACTTCCTGTCCTCCTCTGTGTCTTCCCACCACTCCATGATTGCCCACTCCGCCCTGATGCACTGCACCTGTGCTGATTTGACTCAGGCGTCATGTGTACAGCGTCACGTTCCCCTTTCCATTCGTTTGTTGCCAGATCGCCTTGGTTTTTCCGTTTCCCTCTCTGTGTTCTGACCCATTGTTTGATTTTGCCTACCTGTGACTGACCTGTGCACTGACCCTGTTTCCGATCAAACCACCATGTCGTGTTTGTGCCATGTGACACGTTCTTCCCCCACTGCAGCTCGGTCAGCATCACATCACACTGTTTCTGTCTGACATTTATCAAACAATTAGCTCCTCCACAAACAGAACCTTTTGCATAAATCCTCTGCTCTGTGTCAAAGGAACTTCAGACAAAAGCGAAAATAAAACCAGGCCTGCAGCTTTAATGCAAATATGTGAACCTTACAAATATGTCCACATTACATCCCTGTGTGATGATCTCAGATCAATCATACACACATGTAGCAGCATGAATGAACCATATTGCCTCATCTGCTGAGTGAGATTATACAGCACCTATTCAAATATCCTCCTATAAGGTAAACGTGGGACTGAAGGGAACTCCTGTGTAAAACACTGATGTTAAACATTCATCCACAAACAGCTGGGGGATGTAAACATAATGGCGTGCACCATATGGAAAATGTAGAGCTCCAACTCATAAATGACTTTACAATAACAGCACTGGGAAGCTATGTGGGACAGAGCCTGCCTGTCAAACAAAGGACACATCATAATGTGTAAGGAGACAAGGACGTCTCCTGTTATGTGTTTGATCATGTGAAATCATGGAAACTGCTTCATGTGCTGCCACACTGTGTCATAAGGGTAAAGACAACAAACAGGTTTTATTACAGACACATGGGAGGGATGTTTGCTAAATACAATGCTAATGCTAATGTGAGATCGTCACGCACGTTAGACAAAGATAACTGCTAATGCGCCTTGTAGTATGACAAATATATGATGACATGCTCCACAAGTGACAATTGTTCCGTGCTGCTGGATTACAGACAGCAATTACAGCCAAATGAGAGGGAGCCTCATTCAAAGGCTTTTGGCACTAATTTATGACGCGCTCGCCGGAAAGATGGATGAGAGGGAGGAGATGTGGCGACAACGCGACAAAGGAGAACTGCATCGAGAAAACTTTGAGAGTCGCCCTGCTCCCCCTGCCTCCCTCTCCATCCTTCAATCATCCCTCGCTCCTGTCGTTCTCTCTGCAAAAGTTCAGAAAGTCAACGCTTCGCCACTTTCGCGCAGGACGAGCGCTGTGTCTGTTCTCAGCTCCTCAAACATGAAACACAAATGGTATGTAAATGTCCTCTTTGATTCTGTTTAATGTAGCAGGGGTACCAAGGTGCAAAGAAGAAAAGAGTCTTCTCCTCTCTGCCTATAAAGCGGTGCAGTACACCTTTACAGGACAGTGGGCCCCCTGCTGTGAAGATAATAGGAAGAAATTGTTTTGCTATGAGATGAAGCGATAGAGGGAAAGCATGATTTTCTTTTTTTTTCCCAAAGACTTTGCCACTCCTCTTCAGCAGCTCTCTGGAGTGCAGGAGAGAGAAATTGTTGCGCGCTAATTGAGTGATAGCTGATTGTTGAAGTGTTCATCTTTGATGTTTTTCCTTTTTTCTTTTTTTTTTCCGTGCATGTAAATGAAACATCAAGAAAGTGGAAGATGTGTTGTGGGGAATTAGGACGAAGTTGAAGAGTCTGAAGATGGGTGTGCATGTGTGTGTGCGTGTGTGTGTGTGTGTGTGTGTTGCTCTTGAATCTGACGGGCATGAACTACAGCTGGTTGACCCCTGACTGCTGCTTCTGTCTGTGGCCGTCGAGAAGATGCAAAGAACACAGACCAAATCATCTCGTCAAGTTTTCAAACTGAACACAGTGTTGTTGTTCTTAACCCACAAAGCTACATCCACACAGCTACGTCTTCATTGATTTCCATACAACAGGTGCATATTAAATGTTAATGTTTATATTCGGGGACGTCATTTTGGAGGGGGACATGGGGGACATATGCCCCGCACTTTTTCATAGGCCATTTTGGTCCCCTGCAGTTTCAATCAGTGTTACGCTACAGTAAACACAAGACACATCAAGCGCTAGGACCAAGCGGAAAACGGCCGCTCAAGCTGAAGCCTGTTTCCCTTTGTTTAGCCCGCCCACAAGTTCCTCGATTGGCTCTGCCGTGTCATGTGTGATTGGCCGTCCCCGCTGTCACTCCATCAGGTTGTAAACAGCACTTGTCGGTTTGCTAGTTAGCCGGCCGTGTTAATCTGCCACTGTAAGTTGTTGTTAACATGTTGTGCGTCTGTTCTGCCTGGGTCACGTCAGCTAGACGATGTGTAATCTCAGAGATTTCATTTACATTCACGTTTGAATCGGTGTCCATGAGCGTATGCCCCCCACACACACACACACACACACACACACTCCAGTATGTGTCCCCCCACCTATGAAATCAAGATTTCGTCACTGTTTATATCACAGCAATAAAATTGAGATTATTAGTCCCACAATGAAACAGTTAAAATCACTAATATCATCATCATCATGTGATCATTTCACATCCACAACATCAGCAACACAATTACCATTTTCTTACGCGGATAAAAAAAGACCTTGTGAAAGACCTGAGTTTTTCCGGTTTGCCATCAGTGGTTCATCAGAGCCTGCTTCCTCACCAACAAAGGCTACATGTGAGTAGACTGGCAGTCCTGATCCAGCTGGGCCAAATGAAAGAAAGGGATGGAGGGATGGAGTGGTGAGAGGAAGGCGATGCGATGGACAGAAACACACACTGGAGTCCTGCTGTTCTCAGCAGCAGGTGCAGGGGAGTGTGGGGTGGGGTGGGGGGTGAGCTGTTGTATAGAAAGGGGGTGGGGGGGGGCATATAACATATGGGTTAGTATTCGCTGAATCAAACTCGGTGACTATCAGCCAATGAGATGGAGACTCTGCATGGTTCCAATAAACCAACCCCCTGTTTGATTCTCAGCCTCCGCGAGGCCTTTTCATTAGGATTCATTACGTTTAGAGGCTGTGAAGACGCACTGGACAGCGAGAGGAAGCAAAGCCGACACTGGCAACAGCAGGAAGGCGCACACATCACTGTCTGCCGCCCGCAGCGGGGAGGTAAACAGCAGAGAAAGCAGCAAGTGGCTGTCGAGTGGCAAGACACATCAAGAAATACCTTTTGACCGATGGGAAGATCGTGCAGAATTTTCAAACAGTGTGTTTTAGGTCTTTCATGCAGTTTGGAACAGGTGATTGGTTTTGCCACAGCACTGTCCGTCCTGCCTGTTTCCTCCTCTCCGCTGACTTTCTTCCTGTAAACATTGCTCAATAGTCAGCATTGATCTCGTGTTCTCAAGACAAATGGGCTATTTCCATGTGAACCGTGTGGCGTTTGGGGTTTTGTTCAACTGTAAAACTAACTGAGTGAACCTGTATTAACATCTTCCCCCTGCAGTCCCCTGAGCTAACATGTACCCTGACAAAGACTCTTCAAAAAAAAAAAAAAGAACTCGAGATGGGGAAGATGGGGGATGAGGGGGGTGGTTTTCAAATTACAGTACGTCAGTGTGGAGGAGAAGCGTCTCTCTTGAAGACTGGGCGTTGACAGACAGCAGGAGAACAGGCGAGGGAGGAGAGCTGCAGATCTCTGCCTTTGATGAGACATAACAATATCCAAATCCCCGACTGCCTCTTATTTAAGTTACTGAGGACTCTAAAAAGAAGAAAAAAAAGAGAAGGGAAGTTCTTCCAAAGTCGCTCAGAAGCTTGTGCGCTTTAGGTGCAGGGAGGGGATGCAGGGAGCAAGACGAAGAAGGGTGGGGAGGTGGTGGGGGGGGGGAGGGGTAATGTTTATGCATTAGATTTTCAAAGCACTTTTTTTTCTGCAAGGAAATTCAGATTCAAAGGTGTATTTCTTGCAGGAAGATCTAAAGGATTCTTTCTCCCTCTCCCTGTTATTGCTTGAGTGACAAAGTCTCTCATAGCTTCGCCAGGACTTAGGATAGCATATAGGCCCGACGTCGCTCCGGAATATCACCAAGGGGACTGAGCCATGTATAAGTGTATATTTTATATAGAATATTCTCTACACTCAAGACACATATTTGACATCAGAGGGAACAGTCACGTGAAAGTAACATCTTGGCAAGACAAACTAATACTACTGTTAACTCCAGTCAAGCATCCTGCCACCAGCAGGCATGGCCACTGTGTGGATGATGGAGTCAGCCCATCAAACCACATTCCAACCCATCAGAACAACATGAAGCGAGACTTGCTCCAACGCGGAAGTTGGAGACTCCAGGAACGGAGCGACAGAGCTGAAGGAGCGCAGAGTTGGCGGCGTTGGCGAGTTGCTGAGCACAGCACTCGTACACACGGGCGCACGTGATTAAAAATTCAAATGAGCGCCTTCAGAATGGATGCGAGGCTTTGAGGCTCCGTAATGAGGCTGATAGATGAAGTTTAAACACCGGGTGCCACCGCGCAGCGAACAGGGAGGCTGAGAAGAAGGGTAGGACGTGTGGCTTTGATGCAGAGATATCACCTTGGGGCATTGTCGGTTGGTTGGTACTGGGATCCGGAGCGCTACTGCTATGTTTGCTACATTCCCCCAGACACCATTTCCAGCAATCCCTCGCCAGCAGTATAGGCCCAACTGAGAGGGAGGGAGGGAGGGAGGGATGGATGAGAAAGCGAAGCAGGGAAATCACAGAGAGCGAACAAAGGTGGATGGAAAGAGAGGAAGAGGTACACCGTGGGGTAACAGAGGGGTGAAGGAAGAAGGAATAGACAGGTAGAGGAGGGGAAAGCTGAGGGTGACAAAGTGTGTGCCAACACCTCTCTGTACACACCCGTCAATCAGATACACACACACACAAATGTAAAAGACACACAATAGGTCAAGTAGCCAGAAGTAGCAGGAGCGGCTTTGTGTAGGGATCTGGGACAGGAGAGGTATTAGTTCACATGCTACTGTGTGTGTGATCACATGTGGACACGCACACACACACACACACACACACACACACACACACACACACACACACACACACATTCTACTTCTATCTCTGGAAGCAGTGGGAGTCTAGTGGCACTTTGAACTCGCCCACCATTAAAAGCCTGACAGAGTTTTGAAGAGGCCCATTGAAAGGAAACCTGTGCATTTATGATGTAAATGTATTTTTTTCCAACCCTTTCTTCTTCTCCCCTCCTTTTTTTTTATTTTGACAGCCTTTGAAATTTGTCATATGCACATCCAATTTAACAGCCAGAAAAGACTTCTTTGGCCCCCTTCTCTCTTTCTTTCTTTTTTTTTCTTTTTTTTTTGCAACAATCCGTTTTCATATCAACTTGAAAGGAACTGGCTGAATATTTGTGCTTGATTCTCTTTAATGTGATCGTCAGCGTTTCAGTGGCTCAGCGTGTTGGAGTTATCTTCTTTTAGTCTGGTAATTTTCTGTCAGGTTTACTCTCATAACCAGTTCTTCAAAGAGGACGACAAGAGATTCTCTCCAAAGGACAACACTGTCTTCAGACCTGGTGCATCGCCCTTTCTTTCACTTCAAACTGGCTGTTTGCAACCTTTTCCTCAGTTTTTGGCACATGTCCCTTTAACTGCTCTGACCTGCTGGGTAAAACAGCACATTTGTAATTAATCGTAGCATTTCTCTGAACCCGCTCACAGCTCCACATGAGTGTTTTTACTGGGTCAAACAGGGAGCTTGGTGTCCATTAAAATGTCAGCAGACTGACTTCCTCCAGGGTCCGAGCAGGAAAAAAAAAACACATGCAACTCGGCATCAGATCCATAATCCATACTGAGCTTTCTCACTCATATCAACATTAACTTGTTAGTGATCACGTATATGTTGGAGCTGGTTCAGAGCCTGCAGCTGGACGCAGCAGTGGCTGAGGCAGAGAGCTGATAGTTGAGGCGATGCAGACGAGTGGGATCAGGCTGGTGGGCATCACGTGGGTGTGTTAGAAAGTATTTGGGGGGGGGGGGTTATGACAGCTGGAGCCCGGCAGCGCTTTACTTGCTTTCCCACCTGTCAGTGAGCTTCCTATATTTACACATTAATGCCCAACCAGGCACATATGAACAACACACGTAATGTGAGGATGTATGCAAAGTCAAGTCAGTCGCGCACATAAACAATGATTACAGGGCAAAGGTCAACTCACAAAGCCTTGTTCTCTTGCAAAGTGTGATGACTCCCTGTGGTAATCTTTTTTTCAACTGCAACCCTGTAGATTCTCAGAAACTTTTACATTATTTCATTGTGTTGGCGATTTCTTGTTTTCATATTAATGATTAAACAAATAAATACACACACATGACATATTTATATGTGCACAACATTTGTATCAATGCTGTATAATGAAAGTATAGTGAGGTGACATCCTCTAAACAAGTGCAGCAACACTTTTAGACACGAGGTACCTATTAGAGCTGATGTGGATCTTACTTTACTGGGGGGGGGGTGGCCGCCTATAGGTCGAGAAAGATACTTAGTGCTGTATCCTTCACTTATTCGCTCACACACACCCGCACGCTGTGTTGTTGTGTGCCTGAGTCTTAATAAAGCCTAATCCCCGCCGTGCATCCTCTCTCTGTTCCACAGCTCCTGCTGCTCGTCTGTCTCAAGAGTGTCGTAATTTACTGTCACAGAACTCCTCAAACCGGCCACCACACGGCGCACTGAGGGGGACTGCAGACTCGCTAACACAGATCACCATCAATAAAAGAAATAAAAAATCATAAAAAAAAACATTTTTTGGAGGATAAAAAATAATAGTGTGGGGAGGGGGGTTGTTTTTCACAGACTCTAACACACCCAGCGGTTCGCCCAGCTTTGTTTAGGTTTCCTCTTTTTTTCAGCGACGGGTGGAAACATTGCTAGGTGGTTGTCAACGGTTGGAGCTGCAGCCGCACCTGGCATCGTGCGACTGCTCTTTGATCACTTGTCGAGTGAAATTCCACCACTGGATTAAAGTGAAGGAAGGTGCAAGCGAGGGTGGGAGGACAAGAAGGAGTGATAGAGGAGAAAAGGCGAGAGATGTGTCTGATATGTAGCCTGTGTGTTTTGGGCCTTTCATATTGTGTGCACTGTCCTGTTGTCTGTTATCGCCATCAGCGTGAATTGCTGATTTTGTCTGAAGCCACACTCCTGTATTCACTTACTGCACAGGCTTTACATATGGACACGCACACTGAGCTGTGAGTGTCACACACCTGGATCATCTATACTCGTGGTAATATGAAAATGTTTGTGCTCGCTCGCATGCTGGAGAGGTTAGAGGCTGATTCAAAACTAAAAGGAAAAAGATGGAGATTTTGAAAAGACAGAGAGAGAAAGGTGATGAAATCCAGATGAGAGCCTCCCCTGGTGAATGATGGAAAAGGCCTGGACAGAGACAGCACACAGTGTGTGTTGTGCACTCACGCATGTGGAAACATGGACACATGAGTGCACTTTAAGATGTGTGTGCAAATAAATATGGCTTCAAATCTTAACTCTGTAACATGATTTTCCCCCTTCCCCTTCATATGGAAAGAAAAGTAGTTCCAGTTCAGAGCTACGAATCTGGTTATGTGGCAGCACCATTTCTGTGATTGTGTGTCTGTAATAATGTAGGTGCTGCATGTATCATCATTCAACACACATTTGTTTCTGCTGAACAGATCCGTCTTTGAAGTGCTGCAGATTGTGTTTTGAAAGGAGGCGGAATAATTTACTAAAACAGCTGGACGTTGCATTTGTCACAATGACAAAAAAAAAAACAACAAAATACATTTCAAACAACAAATGCATTTCGTGCAGACTATCGTCACATTTGGTGCTGTAGTCACTACTCTAGTCCAGCGCCCATGAGATATATATATGTGTGTGTGTGTGTGTGTGTGTGTTTATGTATATGTATATGTATATGTATATGTATATGTATATGTATATGTATATGTATAATATCCCTCTGATAGTTACAGCTTATTTCCCATTCATTGTGTTTTTGCATTTTCCCTTTAGCAGCTAGTTCAGGTGGCTCCATAGCGTAAAGGATAGCGCATTAGACTTCTAGTTAATGTCAGTTAAGAAGGGATTCAAAGGTTGTGGGTTCAAGTCTCATGGAAGTCATATTTTGGGGAGTGGTGGTGTACAGGGCAGAGAGCTTGGCAGTTCAAACCCCGCTCTGCATCACGGTGGGCCCTTACTCCTCTGCCTTGCATGGCAGCGCACTGCTCCACACATGTGTGATGGATTAACAGCAGAGACCAAAGTTTGTTGTGTACTGTCCTGTGACGATGACAAACAAAAAAAAAAGCTTTAGGGAATCGATGCTCTGTGCTCACTGTGCCCTCATCGTGTTGTGTGACAGGTGAGCAGCTGGTTACTGTAGAGCCCTCTATCCAACATGCCAGCACATCCAAACTAAACTGTTAGCAACAGAGAGTTAACACCTTGCGTGGGAGACGCGACCCAGCACAACTGCTTCGAAGGGTGGGAGCGACCTTGAATGAAGCACCAGGAATTCCCTGCACTTGGCAGCTGGCTCTGACGTACGCCCTTGACTTAGCATGTGCTAATGCTGTCAGAGATGTTGGGGAAGAGGGCTAGTGGCATGCTAATCTGCTCTGTGTTTGCCACAGAGTGGAGCTGTGCTGTCCGTGGCACGTACGGAGAGGTGTTGACAGCAGTGCTACCAGTTGTTCAGTCCTCCACTGGGGTGGTACTCAATGATGAAAGGGAGCAGAATTTTCCCAGGTTGCCGCGGGCGGCCATGACAACTGGATGAGTCGAGGGTGGGAGGGGGCGGGAGTCGTGGCAGCTGCTTAGATGGAGTTATCGCATGGTCCAATGGCAAGACACGCAAATTACAATTAAACAGCCATGTACCCACAGGTATAATATTTCACAAGATGAGGGTTGGTGTGTAAAGTCCCACCCATGTGTTCACAGCAGTTTAATAAAGTTCAACCAGTCATCACTGAGATGATGACTGTGCTCATAGAAAGAAGTGACACAATTGATCTCAGCCATTGCAACACACAGATAATATCACACATTTAACACATGAACTGATTAAGACCAGGGCTGTGTCCGAAATCGCCCCCTAACCCCTATATAGTGCACTATATAGTGAGCACGCCATTTTGTAGTGGTGTCCGAAAGCTTAGGGATCATAGCATGTCCACTATATAGTGCACTCAATATATCCCACAATTCACCTCGAAATGTAGTGAACATCCGATGGTCACTAACCGGAGCAAGATATCCCATCATGCATTGCCAGATATTCTCTGGGCTGCGCGGAAGTGAAAATGGCGGACGGACGGGAGGGAAATATACATAAATATTATAAAATATAACAAAATACGAAAATAAAAAGTACAGGAAAGTAATCAAAAGCCTCTAATTTAATAAAAATGCAGTGGTAAACAAACAAGTATTTTGTGAGTCGACAATAATGTGGTACGTTTTAATTGTGCAACAGCGATGACGTAATTATCGGCGCCGAGAGTAGTGTCCGAAAGATTTTTCTGTTGAGCTCACTATATAGTGCACTACATTTATTTCCCTATGTAGGGAGTAGGGAACGAGTGAGTGATTTCGGACACAGTTTAAGATGACACTGTATTTGATAGTTAATGTTAGAGTCAGGATATGAACAGTCTCCTCTCAGTTTAGCTGCTGGATGCTGTGCAGAGTGCAGCAGCAACAGGTTGGGATGACCACCTGCTGAACATGCTCTCTTATGACTTGTGTAGAGAAGTGGGAGTGGTTGTCTTTACTCCCTCGTGGTTCAGACAGATGTTTCCTCTCCACCATCTCATCTGATGTCCACCAGAGAGCCCAGGACTCAACATCTTCAGCCTCTAGCCCTGCTGTGTGCTGCAGCTTAGAATGAACATTGGTACCTTCTTGTTTTGTTTTGGTAGTTCACCTTTTGTGTCTCGGGGTGGCGCTGTTTAAGCATTCAGTTGAGGGCACCGCATGGGCTGATGGCACCAGTGGTTAATGGCGTGTCGTTAAGTGAGTGACCTGTGGCTGCAGACGCCAGACCTGCATGTTGTGCTGTTTTTGATGTTGACACTATGGAAAGTAAGTGAAAATACAAACAAGTTTGAAATCGTGTTACTGACAGTTCAGACAGATCACCGCCAAAACAGACCACACAGCTAAACACAAATCAACACAATCTAATCACGTCATTGAATGTACTGATAAATGGTCAAACGTGAGGGGGTTGTGGTTTAGAAAAATGCAACTGAGACAGTTGACGCTCGCTAATCGTTTTTGGTTTGTCCAGCAGATGGCAGCAGCAACACTGCATCAACCATCAGTGCTGTCATCTATGATGTATTCAAGACAGAGATTGAGAATCAAATGTAGCATAGCAACCACAACAGCATTACATACAAATATAATGGTGATGTATATATTTGTGTCTATGTAAATCTAAACATCCATTGGAAATAAATGTAATCAGATCAGGCCCATTCCATCATCAGTCATTACTTTTATTTTGTAATATTTTAGATATAATATTTTTTATATATAAAATATACATATATATTTTGGAGTTGTCTGCATATTGTTGTTGGAAGCACTGTCTTAATGTATCTGGACGTATTAGCATTTGCTTTGAGGACAGTGTGTGCGCACACAACAACATGCACTTGTCCTCGCATTGCTGCCTATGTGCTGTGTGCATACATTTCTCCTCATGTATATTTGAATGTATACATGTGTGTGTGTGTGTGTGTTGCCCTGCCCTCTGAAAGCCCTCTCCACCTCGCCTGGGTTCCATGGGAACCTGTGTGCAGCTAATCCTCCTTTTGGCTGAAGAGGGCTTCTCCAAACAAATCATCCGACTCAAAGACCCGCTGCTCCTCGAGTGGGCTCCTAGCTCTCTTTGCCAAGCCTCACCAAAAAACCTCTCTCCTTTCTTCTCTCCTTTCTCATATGCTTCACATAAAACAGCAACCTACCGTGAGGCAAATCCCCATGTCTCTGTCTCTTTTCTTCTAGGAGTAAGGGAAGGAGAAAGGAATGTGGTGTGGATAAGCCAGAGCAGCAGGAGATTGTCAAGTTGAAGAACTAAGATGACCTGTTTCAGAGGAGGGGAGGGGTCTGGATAATGGGTGCTGGTAAGGGGGTCATTGTTTTTCACAGAATACAATACTGTTTACATCGATCCTCATCTGTACTTTCATCCATCTGAACTAACATTTGCTTTGCTACTTCCAGTCGTGAGCATGAGCAGTGTTCACAACATCACCAGTTATCATTTATTACCAGGCAAACACATGGTTAAACAAACAGTGCCAGTCCTAAGTTGATATACAGTGGTCTCCTCACTTCCCCTTTCCCACTCTGACCGTTTATATTACAGAACCTACTGTGGTTTCACTGTCACACTGGATGAACTGGATGAATCAGACTAATGGTTGAGCAGAACTATGCTTAATAATCAAGTCTGCATCTTCTGCAGTGTGATTTGATTCCCAATAGAACAGGAGATTGAATATATGGCCGGGTTATCATTTTTATTTTTTAGTCACCCAGTGCCTAATATTTTATTTCTATTGTGTAACATATCCTACCCGTTTCTGTTTGGGATTTTTAACTCCAGCTTGATTTAGTTTGTCGAGCAGCAAACGTAGTTCCAGATGAGTTCATTACTGCTAAGACGTACGAGAGATATTGATAGTCTCTTCTAACCCTCTGCAAGAACACAAATATGTGTATGTAACAAATTGCCCAAAGCCATTTCTCTAAGTTTAGATCACCAGTACAGTAACATCCCACATGTACAGTGTACTGCATACATCTGCTGGTATTACTCTTGTAGTATTGTTGTCAAGGAGGAGCAGTATTTTAAACTCGCAACTGATTAGGTTACATCTGTACATTTGCTCGGCAGGCAACAAATGACTACAAACAGTACACACATGACAGCCACAGTACTGCAACGACAGGCTACTTCTGTTTATCAGCCATCATCTCTCTCCCTTCTGTCAAAATACACGTTTTTCAACTTGAGCTGAGTGACACGAGGGAATTGATGTATCCACTGTCTATTTATAACACAGAGAGCAGGTGTGCACATGCACAGAGGTAAAGTGACTGGCTGACACACGCACACGAACACACACAAACATGAAGACATACACTGATCTATATACTGTACATCAAACATTACGCAAGTGTACACATGTGTCCACACACATGCAGAATCAGACGCAGTGAAGGAAGCGTTCATCTCCATTCAGGCGTTTCAGACATGTTTCCAAGTGTCAGCTTCCTCTCCCCTGAGGGCAGAGGAGGTCCACACCCACAAACACACTCCACACTTCACTCATGTGATCCACAGCATTTCACCAACCAGCACCAATGCACCGCACGCCGCTTCAATCACCACGCAAACAACCTCTCCAGTCATACAGCACCAAGAGTGAGAGACAGTGAGAGGAAGAGGCTGTTTTTTTCTTTTTGTCTGATGCAGTGGTTCAGTTCCTGTCTCTGCACAGTTAGGTTTTTACACACTTGACACCAGTACGGTGCAGCAGTAAATTAAGTGCAAGCACACACTGCTGGTAAATAACCCTGCAATACGACGGCCATATTTTACTGTGTCTGTGACAACTGTCAGAGATAAAGATACAACAGCTGGCAGTATGTTGCGTTTGTGGTGTTGTAAAACCCTAGTCTCTGTATTATAAACTGCTGTGCAGTGTTTCAATATATATACAATACATATATAACAGTCTCCTGGATCATATTTCATATCCGTCTGACAGTGCATTCACTCCACTGCTTTCCCACATACTGCTCATTCTCTGATTGGTTGTATACTGACAACGAATCCTGAATAATTCTGGACAAATTCAATTTTTTCAAAATCTGAGAAGAGTTGAAATTTTGATATTTGTTTGTAAATTGAAAAGTTTCTTCTGGACCAATAACAGCTTATAGGTTAGATTTCGTTACATGTAAGCAGAGCTAATATGGGTTTGTGTTGGGAAAGGTAAAGAATATTAACTTGTTGAACTGTCTGTGAGTTTTTGCGTCACTGGCTGATGTGGCAGGAGAGCTGGGTTTGTTCAGCTGTGTTGTGTTGAAGTTGCCAGGATTTACCTGTGATGCTTGTGACTGACAGGAGCTGGAGACACTTCACCTGAGATACCGCTGAGCCATGATGATGCTGAGAGACGTTATCTAAAAAAACAATATGCACACAAGACCACTGGTCCACACTGATATTACATCACACTGACAATCCTATCAGCTGATTTGACTCCTCTGCCTGTTGTGTCCGTTTCACGAGCGGTGACTCACATGTGCACAGAGGTCATCTGAGATTACTGACACTGTTTCGCATTAGGTGCTGAGGTTTGAACAGAAAGATCTTCAAGAATATGACTCTTTAATGCAGTGACTTGCAAATTAAGTTTCATATCACAACACCTGTAAACTTTGACCTGACTGACTAAATACTGAACGTGCTGTTGACATGTCTTGGGAAGCTGGTGTGCAGGAGGTTTTTGTTGTACTCGGCCTCATCATATTCAGATGGGACACGCCTATCAGGTGTTGATGGAAGTGATGGACCTCATATTGTAGTCTAACAGCTCAGCTCTCTGTGAGCAGGAAGAAAATAAACTGACGGATAATGGATAAAGTCACAGCTTGGTGGGGGATTTGTTGAGTGTGTGTTGAGCTGTGCAGAACAGACAGAACAGAATTTGAAGTTACGGCCAAAAGAATTGCTCGTTTTCAGAAGTTACATTTGTGTTTGTTTTGCACTATAAGCTAAATTATTATCATCGTTAATATTTTGGGAGGATTATATTTTTTACTGCAGAAATAAAATTGTTGCACGCTTTTTGTTTTTGTTTTGTTTTGTTTTTTTGCCACATGGGGGCAGCCTAAACTTAGAGTGTAATATCTAATGTCTTACCAGTATGTAACAAAAACCTCTCCAGCTGCAATGAACAGCCAGTTCATCAATGACAACTTTGAATGTACTGAACTGCTCTCTCATTGAGTTTTAGAAACACCTACAGTCTTTTACTGATAAATAGTATAGTTTAAGGTTGATAAGAGGTAAAAATATTATAGTATAAAATTAAAGTGTCAGACTCTGTGAAGTCAAATAGCTACTGTTTGCTTACTGGGTATCATATAAATCAAATGTCTTGGCTGGGTTACCATGTGGCTGACCTAAATGGAATCAGTATGGTTACAATTTTACAGAAATGGTGATATGCTTAAAGAGCAGTCATCTTTAGAGCTGAGCAAACTTCCTGTGTCTCAGTTCTTGCTGCAGGCTTGCAGATGCATGCCACCCTAAAACACCCTAAACCACCCTAAATAACTGCAGGACTCTAAAAGTGCTGCATATGTTGGAATGGTGTTTATACAGTTACAATATATTTCAATATTTTGATTGCGGATTCTTTCTTAATTCATCATAATTCATAATCATAATTCATCACACTCCATTTTACTGTTCACGTACTTACTAATCCTATCACACCAATCTTTGTCTGATGTGCTTCAGTGTCTAATGTGGTCTCATTTGCTTCATGAATTTAGCTTTATTTTGCAGGATAATGAATATATCACACAGCATTAGCGTTGTTCATCACAAGGTTCAATCAGTCAAGGGACAATAATATCTGTCACTATGTGGCTATGTACAGTACAGTATATGTATTCATCCACGCTAGTGGTCGCTTGCCTTTATTACAAGGATAAAGGACGACAGACACATTGTTTTGGTTTCTCCAAAGTGTTTGCAGTATGTAACTTTTACCACCATGGGGCACTACAATGCAGAAATGTGTGCAGTACACAACAGATGATGAAATATTAACTTTAGTTAAAACAAATCTTATAATAATACATGTAAGAATCACCTGTAAGAAATAGTCAGTTATTATCAGCATAACGCGCATCATCTGGGCCTCTTCTTGCTCCACCTCTCCTCGGGGGGAGGAGATATTCTCTACTCTGATGTGTATTTCCGAGAACGTCTCGGAAATACACATCAGAGAATGGATTACCACAATCACAATCATCGTCATCATTACTGAATACATCTGTAGCTTTATTCCTAGCAGTTTTCTTCTTTTGTTTTGTTTGTCTCACCGTTTCTGCATGTACGTACTGCATAAGCCTCTGTGTCTATCAGAGGGCAGGTCTGCCACCCCACTTGTTGCTTCTTTATGAATGCAGAAATGGGGGGTTGGAGCCCGTTGAGGAATGCATTTTTGAGTGCATTCACTCACTTTAGTCCTGTCTGCTCTCTGCTGATAATGATCTCGGACACGCCATAGTAGTCCTCCCAGTCGCTGCTGGTAATTACTGTGATCATATGGGATAGGCTTCTCCCCCTCTAGTGGATCCCAGTCTCCCTGCACTTGACGCCAATCTACTCCCACAGTTTGTCTCAGACGTCTTTCAGCTTCAGTTCCATTTAATTTGTAACTTTGACAAAGTAACTGAGACTCCTGCATCATATCAGTGGAATTATCTTTTGGGTGTGGTATTCCATCAACAGCTTTTTTTTTACATCAGCTTGAGACCAGGGTCTGTACATTTCTACAGTGTCCGGTTGATCATCCTCCCACATACAAGGATTTGGTAATCATATTACACTGTGATCATCAATCCTGAGATTATTAATTTGTCTGTAAGACTTGCCCGTTCGCGTGCGTGCTGGGCTTGAGAGTTTCGTCAGTTCCTTTATCACATCTGTGTACGGCTCTGGTGTTAATGGGGTGGTGGGTCTGGGTGCCGTGTGTGGCGAGGTGAGAGGTGAGGCAGAGGCAGCATGTGGCAGCTGGTTTGTTTGATTCTGTAGAGGTGGCTGTAACGCGACAAGCTTTCGGTCTGGTTCAGGGTGAGGAGGATGTGGAACAGGTCTCAGTGGAGTGTGAGGCTGTGTCCGTCGTCCTGTTACCACTATATCATCGAGGTTTACCTTAGAAAAATCAGAAAAGTCAGAGTATAAGTTAAGAGGAGCAGTGAACTCAACTCTTGATTCTCTTTTCTTCTCTTCCTCTCTATTTTCTTTCTCTCTCTCCTGTCTCTCTTTTGCCTGATCTCTTCCTCTTTCCCTGTTTTTGGCCTCTATTAGCCACATTTTTGCCTCCTGTGATCCATCCCTCTTTTCTTGCATTTTGTTTACACTTTTTTTCAATATCACGTACTAACAACTGTCTACAGATAACCTCCCATTAACTCCATACTTTTGTCTCCATCTCTCAAGATTTTTGGCATGCATGCCTTTTACATCTCCTTCTAACGCCTCCTCGTTCTTTTTGCAACAACTACAACACGACCCCATTATTAATCATTATTATTGTCATTGTTGTTGTTGGGATCCCAGATCCCAATTCGAGATGTCTTTATTTTGCCCTTCTCTTCTTTAATGATCCTAGATCTATAAATCTATTGTAGCGGCAACGTTTGTTCAATCCAATTTTATTTATTCAATTGTCACATTGATTAATTACAACAGTTACCACCACTGTTGTACAGCCTTCCTAGCAATAAGCTTGACAATGACGAGAACCCAAGCTTCTGCTGATGTCTGGTGTAAGTGAATCACTCTGGTAGATCGCAGGTGGAACGCGTCAAAAACTGTCTTGCTTTGTATGTTGACAATTCTAGTTGTCACAGTTTCCTGTTTCTGGTTTCTGTGTTCGGGGTTGTGTGGTGTGGCTGTAAAGTGTATGAGGTTGTCACGACCCCAAAGGAGAGTGTCACGCATCAAAGCATTATTAGCCACATTACAGGAACATTGTCATCGACTTAGCCAATATGGCTGCTACATCTGTTTTGCCCTACTCAGCTTTCTCAGTGTGCATGTATAGTTTATAGTCTTCTCCGGACCGTCTTCATATCCCAGATAATACGTTTTAAAATATTTGACCTGAATTGATTCATCTCCTGCTCAGTATTAGATGATCTCATCACTCATCTCCTCTCCAGCAGATCCTGGCCTCATAACAACCCAAACTTACCCTCTTTTGAGGGTCTTTCTCTCAGGAGTACCAGACTCCCCCGCGCAAGGTGTCAAGTCCAGACCTGGAGAGAAGAAGATGTTGGACTGGATGATGATGAAGACAGGAGGAAGAGATCCGGCTCAAAGGACTAATTTATGTTAGAAACATTTCACTTGAGTTCAGAGATAGAATCAAGACAGGTGGTTTATTCTAGCAAGAAGGAGCAGAGCTACATCACATACAACTCCACAATAGACATCTTTGTATAACAGATATCTTTGGAATGGGTGATGCTTTCTTCATTCCAGACAGAGTGGGATCAGCCTTGCAAGGGGCAAGATATTCTGACCATCCAGCAATCTGTCTAACGACACTCATTTCAGAATACAATAAGATGTTCAAACACTATGTTGCATATTATTTTTCCAACAGTCTGGTTAAAATCGTTTTGAGAAAACAATACCATTACCAATTGACTGCCTGTTTATAGCTGCTGTCAAGCCACCATTAGAAGATATGGCCCCAAAATATTATTGTAAATCCAGTGAAGTGTTGCTTTCAATAAGTTCTCTGAATTGCAACATAAGAATGGTGAAATTATTATATTTTTCATATGTTTTACATTTTAACTACCATTAAATATAAGACCCTGATATGCACCACACAATAATGTTTTTGGGCGGTGGGAGGAAGCCGGAGTACCCGGAGAGAACCCACGCAGACACGGAGAGAACATGCAAACTCCACACAGAAAGATCCCCCGAACCGAGATTCGAACCAGGGACCTTCTTGCTGCGAGGCACGAGCGCTAACCACTGCGCCACCGTGCTGGCCCCAAAATATTATTGTAAATCCAGTGAAGTGTTGCTTTCAATAAGTTCTCTGAATTGCAACATAAGAATGGTGAAATTATTATATTTTTCGTATGTTTTACATTTTAACTACCATTAAATATAAGACCCTGATATGCACCACACAATAATAATTCTGCAATGGCAGTTTATCAGTATTCATTTTGTCATTGTGGAGTTCTTTTTTCGTCTATCAAAACATTCATTTTTGAACTTGAGCTGTGTGGCAGGAGGGAAATTATGTATCCACCGTCTATTTATAACACACAGCAGGTGTGCACATGCATAGAGGAAAAGTGATTGGATGGGTGTCTTTGTGGTTTTGCACATGCACACACATCACAAATGAAACAACACATTTGCATGTGCCCTGTGAAGACATGCCTGCACAAACGTACACACGTTTCATTTACCGGAAACATTGTCGGTGTATATGGGCATGCATGTACTGTATGAGCCAAAAAAGTACAAGCGTATAAAATTTTATTCAAAGTCAGAATTATTTGGACAACTAGTCAACAAGTGCTCAAAGCTGTCAAAAGGCAGACAAGTGTTTTACAATCACCTTCACCCTCTATTGTTTATTACCTCAGAAAAAAATGGAACAACATTTCCTGAGAATCGAGAGTGGGTGGAACATCTCTGTTTGCATTTGCTTTTAAATTTGATCTTTTGCACCTTCCTCCAGCTAGACTGAAAGCTGCTGTAACCTCAGACAGGAAGTAGGTGGGGTCAATTTTGACAGCGTCAGTGATCCAAAATCGCTATGTTAAGAGAAAAGGTTTGACTTGGTAAAAAAGGTTGGCGTGCTTTGAACAGGATTAAAAGGGAGTGTGTTGTTTCCATAGACTGTACTGGACAAGTCTACACAACCTACCTGGGATACTTGGGATTGACACCACTTCAGAACTGAAAAACAACGGAGGAAGTGAGACTGACACACCTGGCGATATCTTACCTCTGGGATACTGGATAACTTTGAATCTGTGGCGATGCCTGTGATCGTACTGGAAGCCAAAGACTTCACCAGTCCACTTTTCTTGGTGCGTACATGGGAAGTCTTATCCACTTGTACCACCTTCAGTCTTGTGGCTTCGCTGGACCCTTCGGAATTTAGCAAAAATGCGTCTCACTTCGAACACCTGAGCACATTTAGGATCTTCTGCATGTTTACCTGGTGCTTCTTCTTCATCCTAACTCTGCTCATCCATGTTCTTAGTGTCATCCAGTTTCACACCCTCATCCCAGTATCCTGGAAGAACCTAACTGTGACAGTGGCAGTGTTAGGAGCACTGATGTGTCTCAGTGCCTCTGTATTTTTCCCATGGATCGTCATGGATCACCAACAGGCATCCCCATACTCTGTGGCTGCTGCAGTGGTTTCCTGTCTCACCTTCCTGGGTTACGTCTCAGAGTCGTACATCCTTCGCACCCAAACTCATGAACAAAGAGGCTACATGGGCAGCGTGCCTGGTGTCCTCAAGATAGTCCAACTGTGGGGAGGCTGTCAGATGATACCCCTGGTTGTGGAGGTTGTCTATCATCTGCCTAATGTTGTACACCATTGGAAGCTTTGGGTTACCTGCATAACATATGGTGTCTGTTTCCTGATGTGTCTTGTCACAGTGGTGGTGATAGTAGGTGATTTTGCCGGGCGATGTCCTCTACCTTTTGACAGATTAATGGCTGGCTTCAGTCTGATTGGTGTGTTGTTGTACATAGTGGCAACTGTGATTTGTTTTACCAAGATCCTGCAGCTGAGAGAACAGGGACAAACCATCCGCAGCAAAATTACAGAACTGGTTATCATTGAAATAGTTGTTGCCAGTGTTACGTTGTTATCTTATACAGTGGACCATGCCTTCTCCATTAAACTACTGTGTGACAGGAGTCATTCATGAAATAACCCATCACATTAACTGCATCTCATGTGTTATCTAAAGCTTTATATATATATATATAGAAACTGAATAGATGATTTTTTTTATGTTAATTGATGCTGTGTAATCAGTTTCGCTCTTTAAATGTATAGATGCTATCTTATAGGACCTATGCAAAGTGTTTACATATTAAAATTAAAAGCCTAACCTCAATGTATGTAACTGTTCACCACGTTAACACTGTATTGTGGTTTTACTGTTATGGAAGTGAGCCGCCTGACATTTATTAATCATTAACTATGACGTATCCAACAACCACTAAATCTTGGTTGTGTCACAGGTGTACTGACTCATCAGCACACAGCATGGACTTATTACGCTGAATGAACTGTAGTGGTGGTTGGACAACAGTTGTGTTGAGATGAGTTTACAAACTGTTGACTTTGAGCATATGATTAAGAATTGACAGTGTTTGAAATGGAGAAGTAAATTGTCGAGGAGTATTGATAAAAATATGTGTTACTGATTAAATGTAATACAACGCCGATGCCTACAAATCCAGCATACATGAGCATCAATGTCAGTTGCTACTGACCTACACTAGGTGGCAACCTTCACAATAACTACACTATTAAATCACGAGATTGGATTTAAAAGTGCAATATTTACCCACTGTAGAAAAGAGGAGAGAGAGAGATACATATATTTTTTCTATTTCATTCAAATCATTGTTTAATATATATGAATATATATTTTATCTTGTTTATTTTTGATTTGTATGACAGACTTCAGTAGCTAGAAAAATGTTCCCTAAACGTTTGGTTGTTTCCTTCACTGATAAGCACGAAAATACAGCGCAACGCCGCATTAACTTATTTACATTTTACACTGTTTACCTTCTCACGTCTGCCTCAGCTGCTCCAGGCATGATAAGCAGATGTGTCGAGAAATCGATATGTCACTCTCGCCCTGGCAGCCCGCCGCTGTTCCTGCTGCTCGGTCTCGATTACTGTGGCCTCGGGAGACTCCAGCGTTTTTTCTTTGAGGAACTGAGTCCAGTTAGGCAGTTGTCAACAGGCTGCGCGAGAAAGGAGCAACTTGGTACGTGGAAGTGATAACACAGACGTGACTGTACGTTCCCGTGTGGCGAAAAGCCTTTCGACGGCACTAGTTCGGTGTACTCACACAGAAATGAAGCCTGTCCCTGATGGTAAGCTATCGTTGACATGTCTTTTTCTGAAGATGAACAGACCACAGAACACATTTCTGTTTAAATATCAAGCAAGTGAGCTTTCCTTCTTTGAAATAGTCCCTTCGTGTGGATTTAATATGGAGTCATATTTAAGCTAGTAATGGATTACAGTTGAATAAAGTGTCACAGTGAACGTCGTTAGCTCGTTATCTGACTTGCATCACAAGACAAGCTGGTTTCACTGGTCGTTGTTGCTGTTTAACCCGACGAGTCAGGTCCGACAATGTTAGCATGTTTCCTGACAACAACATCCACGTGAACAATGGCTGAGAAACCTTTTCACTGTTTACCATATGAGTAGCTCAGGGTGGACAATCAGTGACCATTAAAAATACACCTGCTGTAATGACTTCATCATCAGGAGGAACATACATGATGTTAGTTTAATCTACATGGTTGCTTACTTGCATCCGTCATTGTTTCTGGTATTCCTCTGTCTGATGATGTGTTTCTCCAAAGCCCCCTTAGCATCATGGACTCGTGAAACTTGACTCTTCAGCAAGCAGATGCAAGTCCCCGGCTGGATTGAATGGCACTGAGGAAGGTAAGCACTTTGCCAGTAAATATGAACTCAATATTGATCTGCTTCCTGAGCTACAAATGACCTTAGTGAAGGCAAAGTGCAGCGAGACAGAGAGAGACGGCGCTGGTGAAGGACAAAATAGCTCAGGAGAAAGAGGATCAGAGTGTAAAATTACAAAAAAATGCTTTTGGGGATTAAAGGAAAGGTGTGTATTCTTTCATCGCCTGCTTGTGTTTAAGTTATATGCTGAACTTGAACAAATGTGAGAATCATAACTGCAAGGACAGATTTGTCATCTCTGTCACCTGCTGTTATGTAGGTGCATAAAGCCGATTAGCTCTCAGCCCAACCTCCCAATGATTTACTGTCTTTCAGAAAATTCACAGACCTCAAGGCTTTGAGCAGGCTGAAAGTCCTGTATCTAACCCTTTTACAAATATAGACAAATTGTGGGCCCACATGCGCCCTTGGACTGATCAATACTGTATTTTGAGGACTGGAATCAACACTGATTTTAAGGAACAAAGAAATCACAATGTATATATCAGAATATGTTGTCATTCTGTTGTATTTAACCAACAGGTTTGCAGCTTACTATGAAGACAATTTAACAGTTGAGCATTTTCTGCTCAACTGTGATGTGTCGTCTTCTACATGTGCACATGCTGCAGGCATTGCTGCGAGTTTGGTAAACAATGTACTGTCAAACACTGCATGAGAACTCCCTTTCTAACATCCTTTTTAGCAAATACTCTGTTCTGCTCAGAAAAGAGTTGTCTTATTGCAGCATATTTGGTAACATGAATGCCGGTTCTAATACATTTGTGAAAAGCCAATATCAGCCATCAAAATCAGCTGACTGATATATTGGTTGAGCTCCAACTAGAAGGTGTTCAACTGGTTTCTTTGCAGAACCTTAAGGTATATTTTAAATATTAAATCACCTATGCTTAATTGCTATGCATAATGTCCTCCTCCTGTTTTTGCTAGTTTTCATCAGACTGTTATCTTTGTCTAGGTTTTTTGCAGTTTTTCAGCTTTGACACATGGGTGTTTCAACACGTCACAATAGTGGGCTCTAATGCATGTAATGAGGATTTATTGCTCACAGAATTTACTGAAGTGATTTGCATCCCTGTTACTTCTGGCCATGACCCAGTCCACATCAGACCATAGTCTCTAACTATGAATTACAACTGCTCCCTATTAATGTTGATAATGTTAAAACAAATATAATAATTGAGTTTATTGTTTTTAGCATAGGCTACATACAATCCCTAGAAAAACAAAATAGCACCAAGAACTGGCAACCAATAAAAATTGTGTGTTTACCCGGTGATCTCTGCGAACACATTAAAAGGCCATAATCATATGATCACCAAAAAAAAACCAATAGCATTTTCTGTCACTACAAAGTATGGTCATTACACATCCTTTGGGACCTTTCTTCAAATTTACAGTGATGTAATAGCACTACACTTAATGCTGAATGAGCTAATTCAGAAGAAGAGATGCATCCAAAATGAGCTAAGGGAAAGTGAATCAAAGAGATCACGCAAAAATATAGTCCTCACTCTAGTTGGTGGCTATTTGAATATTAGAGAATGAATGACTGGTTTTCCTGACATTTGTCACAGATATGACACAGCGCCAGTACACTTTCTGCGCTTAGCTGCCATGTTAGGAAGGGTTAGTGAGTGAGGGAGGTGTCATGTTGTCAGAGAAAAGAAAAGCAAAAAAACAGGATTCTCACACCTGTGAGAGACAGAAGGAGGTTTAAGGTTTGAGCAGCAGGTGCAGCGAAGGGAAATGTCACACTTCAGCTGAACAGCCGGCAGCTTATCAAAATGATTAGCAGAGTCGTGGGCCTCCATTTCCTGTCCGTTGAAGTATGTTTTAAAAAATAAATGTATGCTTAGACCTGTGCTGAATGTTAACTGTGAGGATATGAACTAATTTCCCTGTTTGCACTGCTTCACATTGCCTCATCATTTGACTAGTTTGAGATGAGGCCAGAAAATGTGCCACTGTCCGATGCAAAACAATTAAAAATGGCAACCCTTGTTATTGTATCACCCATGTAATTTTCTTCAAATATCTATAGTCATTTTCCACCTTGTGACGCCAAATCTGTGATGCTTAGCGTTATCTGTGTGGGAATCATCTGACTCCCCTGTTGACCGTACACCTGCTCACAGCTTACTCATTTTTATCGTCTTCCAACTTCACACCAGGTCAAACCTATTTTTATACACCGAACATTTCCTTGCTTTGGTCAAGGCTGGGTGATAGTTCAGACCATCTGGGATGCAGTCAGTGTAATATATTTTTGTTTGCTTTTAGCTGCTAGCATGAAGAGTCACCATTATTCAAGTTTACACATTTTATGAATTTATTGGCATTGCAGTGGCCCAATATACTTGCAACTCACTATTGCAGTTTACTCCCAGAGACCATTTGGCTGCTCAAAAATAATGATCGCAGATATTACTAATCAAACGTATAGTATTTTTCCACTGTCTGCCCCTTTTTCCTCTGACAAAGATGGTTGGTAGAAACTAAAATTAAAGATTAGCATTTACTTTAGGAATAAATCATGCTTCACTTTCTCTGCAAAGGAAAAACTTGTGGAAGCCACTTTGCTATCTGTGATTGATTATGGTGATATACTGTATATGCATGCAGCCTCCTCCACCTTAAAACACTTGAGACTTGAGAGGCCACTTTCTTAGAATAGCTGCTACTCTGTTTTATTGTTTTAATGTTTTACTGTTTTTGTTTGTTCATTTATGTATCATTTACCTGTTTTATATTGCTTTTGACTTTGTATGGCTGCTACCTTGGCCATGAGATTTCTAATCTCATTGGGACTTCCTGGTTACATAAAGGTTAAATGAGTGCTGTGGCGCACCAGTGTGCCGTGAGAGATCGTCAGGTGTGCCGTGCGAAATTGTCCAATTTCACTTAATTGGTCTAAAAAATATTTAGTCACTGCAAATGATAGTTTGTGCCTGTGTTATGGCCTGTGGGCCAGGGCTGCATGTTGTCAGACGTATTGATGACATGTCTGCAGACATTGAAAGTGATGTTTTGGAAACCCTTGTAACATTTTCTAACTTTTTTGATTGCTGGTGTGCCACAGGATTTTGTTTAATGGAAAAAATGTACTGTGGCTCAAAAAAGGTTTGAAAGACACTGGACTAGTGTCATGCTAGTTGCCATTACTTGCCATTACAATTGCAAAAGGTGAAAGTGTGAACAGACAATGTCGGGACTTTATTGGACATGTCATGCTACCAGATTTCCCCAACAGATGTGTGTCAACAGCATCTCTATATTGTTCCTATAGACCTTTATAGAATGTTTTACTGGAGAACAATTCTTTATCCAACTCTGTGTTAGATCTCTAAACAAAAAGACCTGCCACTCAGAGTTGATGACACTGGTTATGATTGTGTCATGTAGCTGAGCATTGCCTCATCCTGTCTGCTGTATCAGACAGGTGGTGGTCCTTCACCGGTCCCACTGCTGAAATAATGACCATAACTGAGACATCAGGGGAATGTGTCAGCCAGCAGCGATTCAGCGCCTGTTTCAGGTGCTGTCTAAGTTGTGAAGCGACAGTTCCATTCACCCTGCTACCTTCATAATAATCACTTACCAAAAGAGAGACAGAGACAAGGTAGGAGGTGGAAGATGCATAAAAATAGCCTGCCTATAAATATACAGCTCAGATTTTCTCACTTGCAACACCATTCAAAAAGCCACAGTACATTCACAAGCAGCATTCTGTGGGGGAGAAAAAAGGAAGAAAATTAGATATCAGAACATCAGCACATTCATTTTTCTGTTTCAAAGTCAACCCGTAGGAATAGTGTTTCTTTTATATGATGTATGCCAGATTTTTTTTATTTTAATGTCAAGCAGCCAATCACCATTTCTCACAGATTAGTCCGCAAAACAATAATACAACAGAGACCATTTGAGTCCAGCATGAGCTGCTCTCACACTGAATAACAATGACGCCTTTTGTCATTATGGTTTGGCTGAAAAATACTTTCCATAATTCCTTTCAATTTGTCTAGCACTGATAACAATATAAGTATTATTTGCTGCATAATAACAACAGATAATGAAAGGAATTTCTTAGGCGCTCCACTGCCTAACTATTGATTAAATGTGCAGGTCTGCCTGTTATCCATAATTCTAAATGACCATGAAGTAGCTGCTTCTCAACATTTGATACCTTGTGTGTCTCAGAGACATGCTGCTGTGGAAGCCTGCTCAGTGACATGAACATTTGAATTACCTCACAGATAAGGCAGTTACATAGTGAATATCATCAAAGGAGGGAAAATCCACAGCTCCATTCATAGTGAGACAAATCTACTTCAGGTTTCAGTTCAGTTCTGATCGTTATATTTGTTAAAATCTGTAATAGGCTAATAATGTAATATGCTGATTTTTTTGTAATGGTCTGGAAACTATTTGTGGAAACAGAAGAATCTTTGTGGAAGTAGAGCAGGAAGTTAGTTTCCGGGGTTTGACCAGGATAGGCGAGCTGGGCAGATGGCTGCCCCAAAAGCCTGTTCCATTCATCTCACCCATGCGGTTTGCTGCTCCATTCACATGTTCTCATTTTGAAAACAGACTAGGCTTAGTTTGACTGTGATTAGTGTTTGGTTCCATAGCTTGATAACTGTTACGCTCTTAAGGCATTAGGCTTTTAAGCCCCAGCCAACTGACTATTACCATTATCAGTTTTTCTCAGAAATATAAACCATAACTAAATCGTGTTTATGTCAATGCACAGTGAAAAGAGCTCTGGCTTGTTTGGGTAGACTTTCTGTAAAACATAATTATATGCATGACCTATTGTGCAAAAAAGAAACAATGATCTCAACTCTTGTTTATGTAAGGAGGGCCTTGTTAATAGGAAGGATTGCACATGTAACTGCTACAAGACTACTGAATCGTTAACTGGCTTTGTAAATAAAGGAATATTAACTTATAAAAATAGATAAGATGGAAGATGTTTGTCCCGTGGTAGCTGGGGTTGAGGAGGAGAGAGTCACAGCTCTGCTTGATGTATGTCACAGTCTGCACCTCACCATTGCAGCCAAGGAGTTCATTCAGAAATAATGAGGGTTTGTTAATGAGGTAAAGCTGTTAAGTGAGGAGTGCATTATTTAACATGAACAACTTCTGAGTCAGTGAACTGACATGGTTTGTGATGACAGTATTAATGGCATTCAATGCACAACGCTCCTTTATATTCTTGTAAAAGCACGCAGTATGTATTGTGTAGGTGGTTCAAAGTGGCAACCAAGCTATGGAGTGTACAAGTTACAGTCGCTTTCTCATATGTTTACTGTATCTGTTTCTTAATTCTCTTTATTTATTTTTTGACGTTGTGGTCTCGGTGGATGCTCTGTCAAATGCTCTCCATGAGCCAACATTATGCTCAAAGGGGCCTTATATTATTGATATTTTCTGTTGCATTTTTACACACACACACACACACACACACACACACACACACACACCCATATATATATATATTAATGTCAGATAAATGAATTGACACAAAAAGAGCACTGAGGTTGTAACACCTGTGGTAATGAGAGAGGCCTGAGCAGAATTATTGGTTTGTATTTGAACTCTGGCTGTGCAGCATAAACGCGCAACGTTGGTTACCTCCCAGTAGAAGTAACACAATTATGTTTTTGGCAGTTCAATATGCTGTTCATCATATTTCAGTGACAAAGTGTGCTCAAGTGGCAGGAGAAATTTGGGAGTCAGTTGATTCCCACAATGATCTCACTGCCTAACATTTCAGTCTCGGCCTGTCACACCAGTTTGTCAGCATTCTTGAGAACAGTTTCAGTTCTGTTTGGCTGCTGTTTGTCCTAGAACCTGAAATCTGAAAATCTTTTGTTTAGCACATTCACCAGTTTGCCACAATCGCATATTCAAACACACACAAACACACACACAAACAGGCTCTTACATACCTTGGTCTGAGCTAATTCACTTAGCCACATCTAGTACGACCATGTTACTCTACTAATGATTATTTTGACAGTAATGCTGAAGTCAGGCTATAACATATGTGAAGTTGGTTACGTTGTCAGATTTAACCCTTGCAGAGTTCTGCCATGTTGTAGCCCAGAGTAATAACAGTTGTTGTTCCCCCGATCAATCACTGCTGTTTGCTGTATTGACCTGTGTGACTGCTTTTCTTCTTCTGTGACAATCCTTTGAGGATACATAAAAGAGCCAGGAGCGCTGAGAAGGTTTATTGAGCCCATTTCCTCTGTCCACAGTTCCACCTTACAACACCAACAACATTACCCCCCCTTTACTTCATTTATACTTGTTCTCTTCTCATAGTGCTGTCAGCTTTAATACTATCAGTCAGTGTTACAGAGGTTACAAAACCCAACTTAAAAGTTAGAACACATCTTTTCATTTGCAGCTGCCATTTGTTGTCATCCATTATGACTCACTACATAAGATGAAATGATTGATTGTGTGACCCAAAGTCCTGTTCTTCATAGTCACCAAGGATTCTGGCTGTTATCGTGTAGTGTCACCCCAGCAGAACATTGACAGAGCAAGTGTGGCGGTGTAAGAATTCTGACAACTGTCTTTCATTATCAGATGACCTTCTTTATAACTAGATAGATTGTTTTGTTTGGTCATCATCATTCAAGCACGTTGGAAGCCACAAAGTCCTTCCATAATGAAAGCTCTAATATTCTGTTTTCTAGAAATACGTTCAATAATCTCAAGATTTACCATTTACTTAACAATAATCTTCCTGCAGCCACGTATCTGTACATTTTCATTGCCAATGGAACCATTAACTGTTTTACCACTGTTGGATGGGGAATAATGTGAGAACTGGGCTGTAAGTCACTTAGCAAGACATTAGAGAAACCGTCAGTGTAAGCACAGGGAAAGCCATTACCACTGCAAACAAACAGCAGGATTTGAAGTGGGACGTTTTCTAATCTCTCACTAGGCAACCTGGTTAGGGGAAAGGAGTTTGGGATTTCATGATGTCTTCCATGGGGAAATGTGTTGGGTGTGTTTGCAAGTCTTTTTTAGTCACTTGTAGTTTAATCTCATTCTGTATCAAACTTCCTCATAATGCCACTGATGTCATCTGAAACAGTGGTGTATGACATTTGAGATGGTCTGTGGGAGTTGGCACGTGGTAGAGTATTGGCAGAAAACAATGGGCAGTGTGACTTGCACAAATACCCTTTGCGTGTGCTCTCTACATAGCAAACACCAGAAACAGACATTTCTCACATTTTAGTCCTACATGCATTGAGATGATAGAGGCACTAATGCAGGTAGATGTAATTTTTTTTAACATTTACCCATTGGCAGTAAATATTGCCAGTCTCTTTGTTGACACACTTTTACTTTGAAAAACAAACACTATTCACAATTGTTGTCTATTGTTGTACAGTGTAAAGGCTAATGGTGCATTTCCTTTTCTAAGTTCACAGGTCCTTCAGAATTCAGCCTGACTGTTAACCAACTCAACCGATGTTTGTTCTATTATCGGTTCATGGCTCTTAGATAATAAGTCATTTAGAAAAAATCTGATTGTTTTCATCTTGGGCAAAAAATATAAGAGAGCTCATTATGACGCAGCCTTATCCACAGCATTGTTAAAGAGCCAGTTTGTTTTTGAGGTGGGGATTTTTATTAATAATTAAAGTGCAGAATCTTAAATGGTGATTGAGAAAGTGTTCTCTAAGGTGGGGTAAAATCTGTTGACTCTAATGCAATAGATCTTTAAATGAGTGTCACTGAACACACCTTTGAACATGTTTTGGTTCTATCACTGTACAAAAAAGTAAAGTTGATATATCATTTATAAAAGTGCTTTTTTCACTTGTTGTCCAGCTTTTTGTTTAGTGACCTGTCTCACTAGACTTGTCCTGGTACGCTCTTCATTAATGTGTAATGAGTAAGAGGTGAAGTGTCTGTATGACACATGACATGGTATGTGGGTGTGCGCCTTTCCTTCCTTACTGTCACATTTGTGGTCAAAGACTCAGTGACAAAGAGCAGTTTAGACCATGATGTCAATGAGGAGCTGGTCCCATGTGGGATGCTGAGTCATACTTACGTGTCTCAAAAGCATAGTAATACTTATTTCAAGAAAATATCTCTCTTCTCTGCACTTTCAATGTTATCTGCACTTCCAATGTTATAACAGTAGTCTATGAGGTATTGATTAGTTATCTGATTTAACTTGTTACATGCTGTTAATTCCCGTTTCTTGTTTTAGTAGTTACACTTTTACTCATCTGAAGGAGCTTCTGCTTCAGTCAGAGCTTCCCTTTATTTCTTCTGGCTTTGTGAGTTCCCAAGAGAATTGACATGAACTTTTATTGAACTTAGTACTTTGTGGAAAGGAGAGGGTAGATAGGAGCAGGAGGTCATCTAGAAAGAAAACAAATTACATTACGACATACGTTACGCAATAATAAGCCAACATGTCCAATAGAGCTGCTGCTTTTCTCCATGGTGGCTCTGTCTCAATAGCTGTACATTGTGAAACTTGTTTTGTTGACAGGCCCCCAGCTCAGAAAGGGATAGTGGGAAAACAAGGGTTGGCAGAGATGGTTAGTCTGCTCTCATTAGTGTGAGGATCACTGTCAGGAAGCCAAGTGGACTTACTGGTCCTGATCCTAGACTTTGTATGCTGTAGCCCCGGGCTATGTATCTAGTGGTCATGCATACTACCATATGCTGATTCTTGACAAGAACTGTTGAGTAAACTGTTGTGTACATCTTTAAAATGCAGGTAGTTGCACACTCAGTCATCACATTTTGCTTCTGTTGCTGCTCTGAGGCGCTATTATTTTTCTTGAATAGATTTGTATGTAGGTTTTTTTATAAATATGACACACAACAGCAAAAACAATTAGTTCAATACATTATGTAATGTTACGTAGGTATGCAATTAAAAGTTAGAAAGGAATATATCTTTGTAATGTGCCTTTGGCCTATTTTTCACTCCAGTAGGGTCTAAAACTACAATCAATAAAAATGGGAATCAGTAAGCAGAACTCAGAATTGGAATTGAATATAGTGGTACCAACCCCAAACGCACATGCACACACATGCACACTTAAAGCAGTGAGAATTTCAGTGTTGAAAGGAAGGTGCTGTTCATCAACCCCCCACAGCATGTTTCACATATGTTATCGTTGACACAGCAGAACAGAGGAGTGAATGCATCCTTAATGCGGGTCACAGAGGCCGGCTTGCTTCTGTAATCGGCTTTATCAGCATCAATGGCAGCATTTTATCCTGAGCTGTCATTTACAAGTTTACAATTTACATGTCATTTTTCCAGTGACAGAAAAACACACTGGAAACTACACACTCTTGTTGACAGCCAAATGGATAAAGAATTAGATATATGTGCCCTATGTTGTTTGTTTGTTCCATCTTTGTAGTTTTTAAACTGGTAAATACAATCCGCTTTGAGACCTCACATACAGACACCGACATCCTTTCCAACCTTATAACTAATCACACTAATCAACTAATCAACAACACTAGCAAATACCTCTTGGTCCTTTGAGTTTAGTATTTTGAAAGGAAATCCACGTCCAATTTAGCACCCAGTAGAATGGCTTCATTATGTTGCTGCTAATCAGTTGTTTGGCTGGGGACGGAGGTGCCTGGCAGATTGCCTATTTGGGTTTTACTCACTTCTGACCCATGTGACTAAGGAAGCTAGCGCTAAATACCAAGACATTATTATTATTATATATGTGTGTGTGTGTGTGTGTGTGTGTGTATATATGTATATGTATATGTATATGTATATGTATATGTATATGTATATGTATATGTATATGTATATATATTGTGTGTGTGTGTGCGTGCGTGCGTGCGTGTGTGTGTGTGTGTGTGTGTGTGTGTGTGTGTGTGTTAATCCCCCTTGCTGCTTGCAATGGGGAACTAATGGGGCAAAATGTGGTGTGTTGAAACTTCATACAGTGTAATATGTCAGATGTAGTCAAGTGTCAAGTGCTGTAATGTAACATTAAACACACCTATTATTGTGTCTGGGAAAGAGGAAGTAAGCAGATTATTGATTATTATCTTCACAATGAATTCCTTTTCTGTCATTGTCCAGCATTACACTGAGCGATTCTGTACCACATTGATTGCTATAGCTATTATGTGTCTGAATTCTGAGGTCTGGTAGTCTGAAGTCTCACCCATGATCAAACAAATTCAGTAGCACACTACAAATTGTGTGCTTTCATTTTTGTTTATATACTCTGAGGCTTTTCATTTACATAATCTACTTTGGTGAAGCTGCGTTGGTCATGCAAAGCTCATTTATTTAGTTAAGCCTAAAGCAGATGCACTTTCAACAAAAATTATTATTTATTTCATTGTAGTTTGGTTCTACAGACTTAGTGGCATCAAGCTACGAGGCCACAGCCTTGTGAGAGTGTTGTTACTTATTTAAGTGCTTATGGTTTAACTTGTACTAGCTGTCTTTTAGGTTGCATGCTTAAACTTTCAGGTGCACTGGCCCTATTAATGTTCTACTTTCATTAAATCTGCAAATCTGTTCTTCAAAAAGTCAAAAATATAATTAAGAGATAAAACTCTGGTTTTGAGTTCATGGTGTTGAAGGATAAGACTAGGAGTCACAGTTGCAAGACAATCTGTCATGTATTTAAATATTCCAGTTTTAATATGCAAGAGCTTGAGCTTGCAGTTAGACATGCAGTGTTTTCATTCCTGTTCAGACATTAGGGATGCTAAATATTTTATATACATTTTAGTCTTTTAGTCATCATTTTTGTTAGCCTTTGTTGTTGTTGGTTGTGAAATCATCACAACCCCAAGGGCAAGTGGCACTGATGTCATCATTAAAGCATCAACATCATTATCAACATTAAAGCCGCATTAAGCATTTCAACATCTACAAAGGAAAACTACTCAACAGTTATTAGCAGTTCTTTTACAGTGGCTCTTACAGTATTAATATCAGCATTTATTTAATGTAACCTCTTGTTCTTCTTTACAGACTGTGACCCAGTGGGAGCACTGCAATGACCAGCCGGCATTCTAGCCATGCAGGGAACGTTCATTCCACAGACAAACAGCCACCTGCTGTGGCCCCGAAGCTCCATGTACACCGATCACTGTCTAAGGAAAACATTACCATCCACTTCTCAGCTTTTGGGAAGGAGGAAGAGGATGAGGAAGAAGAGCTCTACACTACATCTGTCTCCACTACCTCAGCCACTCAGGATGACCCAAATATTGTGACAGCAGTAGAAGCAAGCGAGGAGATGTTTGAAGGGGTGCCACTGGAGTCGACAGCCAATGTTACTGTCATTCCTGAAACATCCAGGCTTGATTCCTGTATTAGACTTCACACAAATAGTTCCACATCACATCTGCATATGGCCGAGCCAAAAGCCTCAATTTCCAGCTCTTCTCCTACTAAGTCTTTGAGCTTTCCCTCAAGCGATAAACCTTTTCTAAGTTTGGTGAAGTCTCTTTCTTCTGATGCTGAGTCTCGTGATAGAGCCACTTCTGTTCCTACTCCAACAGTGAGGCATAGGCATCTCATGAAGAATCTCGTTAAGTCCTTATCTTCAGATACCTCCCAGGACACATCTTCATCCTCCACACCGTACCGTCTTCCTGAATCCCGCCTTAACCTGCAACTCTTTAAGCAATTCACACAGTCCCGGATGCCGTCTGCTACAACGTCAACAGCCAGTGACTCGAAAACTGCCCCTTCCTCCCCAATAACCTCAACAGATAACCGCAGCTTCTTCAAAGTCTCAGATGTTGAGGCAAAAATTGAAGACACTAAGCGTCGTCTCTCTGAAGTTATCTCTGAACCGCTCCAGCTGCTGAGTAAGATCATGGATGAAAAGAGTGGCAGCTTAGTTAGTGGAACCATTTACCGGCCAAAGGCTCTCTCTGTCAGTGCCTCAGAACTGTCCAACATTCCTCCTATTAATGGTCACCTGGAGAGCAACAACAACTACTGCATCAAAGAGGAAGAGGGAGGTGACTTAGATGATGAGAGCGCCAACAGTGTGGCGTCAGGTCCACTAGAATCACCGGTTCCCTCCACTGCTGGGACTAAAAGCCCCAACAAACCATCTCTACTTTCCATGTCTTTAGAAAAGTGTTCTATGTCTGCTCTGGCGAAACAGGAGGATGAGGACTTTTGCATCCTGTACAGTGAGGACTTTGAAACTTGTCCTGACACAGAAGGTGATGGAGGCGATAGAACTGAAAATACTGAAACTGGAAGTCAAACTAAAGTGCCAATAAGCGGCAGTACTGAACCATGCAGTGATGATGAATCTGAAAGTATTGTGCCAGTACCCAGTGTTCCACACTATACTCTCATTGTACTCACTACACTGGTGTATGGGTATTTTGTATTACCTCTGCCTACTTACATTGGAGGAATCCTGCTTGGGATTGGGCTTGGATTTCTTTTAGCCATTTGCGTTGTGTGGCTGACAGGACCAAAACCTTCAGGTGGCTTTAGACATTCTAGACACCAGGGGAAGTTGTGGAATCTGACCAAGTTGGACATCAAAGAACCAGAAATTTATAAGGTTGGTAAAAATGTTCTTCTTTGGTTTATTTCAGGTGTTTTGGATGTTTTTTTGACTGTTAGAGCGCTGCTATGTCAAGTAAATGTCAAAAATTTGAAACATGTATTTAAGGCAATGTCTTGCTTAGGTTAATACATTTTGACCTTTGAAGGGTTTAAAATTTTGGTGGTGTTTAAATCCTTTTCAGACTTTCTGTTCCATCAAATATACAGTGCATAAAAAAAATCACAGACGTCAAACGCTGTTGTTTTGTATTTTACTAATTTGTACCAATTCAGACCAAACTTAGCTATGGATGAAAACAAATATCAGATTGAAGTGGACATTCCAAATAGAAACACACATCTCTGGGTAACATTCGCATTATCAGAAATATATTCTAATGCCACATTTTGCAATAAAAAAGGATTAAACAAAAGAAAGAAATTGCTCGTTTTCAGCTTTGAAAAATCGAAAACTTTGAAACTTCATACTGTGCCTGGTAGGAAGTTGTTGTTATGTCTGTGTTTATAGTTGTGCAAATGCTTAAAAACTAACGCAATACAAATCAACAGCATTTTCATAGACATAATCATCTTTATGAAAAAACTCACAATGATTATTAGAATTATTCATTTCAACATACATACTAAATTTAACCAAAATTTATCAGATAAAATGGGATTGTGTTTCTTCTAGGGCTGGATGAATGAAATATCGAATTATGATCCAGAGACCTACCATGCCACAATGACACAGTCTGTGTATGTCCGGTTAGAAGGCTCCATCATTCGTCTCTCTAAGCCAAACCACAACATTGCCCGCCGTGCCACACACAACGAACCAAAACCCGATGTCAGCTACATCAGTCAGAAGATCTATGACCTTACCAACAGCAAGGTAGGTTATTGCATTACATTTCTTTTCCTTGTTGATTTATATAAATTCTTACAGCTTTGAAAACAAAATAGAAATGCATTTTTTACCTTTCATTGACTTGAGTGTCCTTGGTAATCACTGACTGAGCTGAAAAATCTGCACATTTTGAAGTGTATAGAATAGACAGTTTACTATTTCATCAATATTGTGTATACTATCATCTGACCAGTGTAAAACATTGTTAATGGCCAAAAGGATACAGCTGAAAAATGTCTTTTTCATTAAAAGTTTTAAAATCTATAAAAAATGTTGGGAAATCAAACTTTATGAGATGCTGCTTCTCCAAACCTTCCCTCAGGTGTATCTGAAGCCTCATAGCTTGGCCAGGAAGCGTGTATGGAACAAAAAGTACCCTATCTGCATCGAGCTTGGCAAACAGGATGACTTTATGTCGAAGGCTGAGGGTGACAGGTGGGAAGCCAATGAAGGCCTGAGCATGAAGGAGAAAGGAGAGGGCAGTGGTGGAGCACACGAGCGAGGGTCTCCATCATCTAGTAGAGACCTGACCCTATATTTGTTTGGAAGGACTGGAAGGGAGAAGGAGGAGTGGTTTCAGCGCTTTCTTTCAGCCTCCAAGCTCAAGGCCAACTTGAGGAGACCGTCCATTGCTGCAGGGAGTAAGAGTGGTGAGCAAAGCTGATGTTTGTGTTCCCTTTTCTACCAATCCTCTTCTCCTCCTTTGTCATATATTTTATGTTTTAGTAGCACAATGAAAAAAGAGGCAAATATCAATAGAACGTTTTGTTTTATTGTAAATTACAACTAAATGCTGAGAGTGCAACATCTGGTTCATCACAAGTGTCTAATATTGTCTGTGGCCTACAGCTCCAATCTGTCACAGTCGTAGCAGCAGCCGCAGCAGTCTGGATGAGGCCCTCGTTTCTCCGCCCAGGCCAAGGGACTCCTCAGTCTCCTCGACGGCAGCAGGCAGTGCTAAAACCAACCCACTACTGGACTACAGTGTTTATATGGCCAGCTTACTGCCAGAACAGGCAACAGTCAGTCCTGCAACTGCCAGCCCTGTTCTCCAGAGTCCTCAGAGCAGCCCTGGAGCTGACAAGAAGGTAGCACATCCAAATACTTCCTCAATTTCCAAATACACATTTCACCACGGTTTTTATATTTTAATCTCAATGTGTTGCAAGCTGTGCAATTGCAACCTACACGAGATGGGATTTTATTTTATTCCTATAGAGACTCGAAAGGGTAGAATAAGTTGTATGAAAATGGGTCTTAAAATCTTATAAAGATTAATTTGTTATTTTAATTTTTAAATTAATTTCTTCCTTCTGTTGTTTTATTACCTTGCCCGCTGTGCCTTTAGCTTCAGAGCACCACCTCTCCTCAGGTGCAGCTTAAAAAGGGGGAGGAGGAGGAGGCCGTTGCCTGGGTGAATGCAGTGCTTGGCCGTGTCGTCTGGGACTTTCTGAGGGAGCCCTACTGGGCTGAACTGGTCTCCAAGAAGATTCAGATGAAGCTAAGCAAGATACGGGTAAGGAGAGCGAGGCTTATAGCAACCTTTCTCTTTGGAACTGGTAGGAATTTCACTCTGGAGTAGAAATTAAGTCTCCTTACTGCTGAAAACACCATGTGTGATAAGGCACAAACAGACACATACCCACAGACGTCACAGATCTCTGTGCAGTTGTATAAAGGCCCAAGCAGCTCCACACTGGGTTTAGAGGCAGAGGCAGAGAGACAGAAACGCCTCATCCTTCATACAGTACCTGTCTCTGTACCCCACTGTGTCTGTGTGATCATGTCCTCAGGCAATCATTTTTGCTTACTCTTATAATGCGTTATTGTCACTGGACTGTTCACAATGTACTGTGCTATTGTAGTCTTTGTACAATGTGGAGAAAGCACTGTTTAGAGAGCATTGTCTATAAGCGATTGAGGAACAGATATATAGTTGTGATGTTTGGTTGCAGTGTATCATCCATACATGAATGTCATGCATGCACTGGTATTGTTTTTTCAGTTTGGATAAATGGGCTGCAGATGAATTATTAACGTGCAATGTGCTCAGCTCTGTTGTGTGCTTGTTTCTATTTCCAGTTACCTTACTTCATGAATGAGCTCACCCTGACAGAACTGGACATGGGCTCGGCCACTCCCAGAATCCTTGGGGCATCTAAACCCTCCGTTGACTGCAGAGGCAAGAGAAAAATCAATCCCAAACAGTATTACATTTACACACATGCACACTGCTGCTGCTGTAAAAAGATACTGGCATGTCTGGCCAGAAAACTATGACCTCAACCTAATGAGCCCTATATATTTCTGAAAAGTCCCCCTTTATTGTGAAGTGTTGGATTAACCGATGGTAGTGTTGCCTGTGTTTCACAGCACAACACCCCTTCACCTATCAGTATCTAATGTCATAATTTGAGAGAGCAAAGATAAAACAGTGCAAACCAATAATCGGTGAGGAGACACTGTGGATCTTTCACTCATAGAATAGTTACTGTGTCACCTCTGCCCTGGAAAATCGGTTGAGTCATAAGCTTGCACCACAGCCCCCGAGTCTAAGCTAAGGGCATTTGCAGGAAAGTTGGCTATAAGGACACACTTCTGATGAAATTCCATTGAATTCCTGAGCCTTTGTGCTATTCCAGCAGTTGATTTTTGGTCAGATTGCACCACGTCAATTGACCGGTTCATTGAACAACACTGGACAAAACAAGATTTTGCTACAGAGGAAAACCGGGTGCTAGACTAAATGAGGTACGCTTATTACAAATATGAATTTGTTCAGCATGTCAAGAATTAAAGTTATATGACTCTGACATGCTTTCCATTGAAAGACTGGTGTTAGGTGCATCATCAGTCCCTCCACAAAGACAACAACACTGACCATACCGAGATGCTTACAGTGGGATAGTGCTGACAACCAATTACAATGCTCGCAGTACTTTACTTTAAAGTAGTAGAAAAACAAATGCTGAAATACATACTAAAAACTAGTTTAGTATACTTATGACTCTCTATTGACATTACATAGTTTTAAAACGCAGAATGAATGCTTGTCCTTAGACCCAGCAAGTGGGTAACGGTTGGAACCATAGCAAATAAAAACAAGCCCTGATCCTTTCAGTAAGCACAAGCAAAATGAGGCGTATTGTCCATTTTACTGTGGCGTAACATGCACTTACACCCACTCAGCTTGCCAGGCAGTGGTACCCTCGAGGTTAGAGAGACGTGCTTGTTGCTTGTAGACTCTCAGCTGTTTGAAAAAAGTATAATCCTTTCCCTTCCTGTACAGTGTCTGACCTATAATAACACTGTGCAGAGTTCAGCATGGATGTTTATGTCCTGCAAGGATTATGAATAGTCATGTGTGCTCACTTAATATGACGGAATCACCTTTACAAAAGATATTTAGCTCTAAAAAGCTTTATCCTATGACCTGTTTACTGAGATGAACTGGAATTTGGACATTCAGGCCTTTTTGCGCTGTAGCTGTATTCATGGATGAGACAAATCAAGGTGTTAGCTTTCTGAGGGATCAGAGACCCTGGTGCTGAAGCTTCCAGTTAAATCTGCTTCAGGTTTGATCTGCATAATTTTTAGAGGCGTCCTCCACAATCCATGATTTTATCTCTTTGTACCACGTTGCCTTTCTCATTTCTTTCAAATGACAGCTCTGTCTTTTTTTTTATTTCTGTCACATGTTCACTGTGCTCCTGCGCTCTTACCCTGCGTTACCTTTCATATCATCTTCCTCTTTGTGCCATTACTCAGTCTGTAGTCCCAGTGAAGCTCCTCCTACCTCCTGGTCGATGAGTCACAGCATCACTTTTATCGCTGCAGCTCTCACATCACCCTGTAATGAGAGAGCAGGAATTGGCTGTATCTTTCATAACAGAATGCCATTTCACAGATCAGTTACAAGCAAACACATCTCAATAGCCTCTCTAAAAACAGCCTGGACGTCTGCTTATTAAATAATTAAAGTACAAATATTTTAGATTATTTCCAACAGGTTACAGGTGAATTGGTCCACTGTCAGGCTAAAATGTATTTCTTGGAGTTGAGAGGCAGAAGGAAACAGGGAAAAGGTTCATCTCTCCAAGACTTACTATCTACATCAGTATATCAGATAGCTGAAGGTATTTGCTGATTGGTGCACGTTTTGCTTTTCAACAGCTAATACCTTTGTAGGGAAAGTGAATGTTTTCCTCTCTTTGTGTTTTTGGTATCAGTAGCAATTTACAGTTTTCCATTTTGAATTTTCTACTGGTGTTACAGTGGCTATATCCCTCAGGCATCTCAAGGTTTGCCTTTTCCTTGTTTCACCCTGCTCCTTCCTGTAACTAGCATGCTGAGTGCAGTGGATCAATGAACCTCTCAAGCTGTGTATGTGTGCATGTCAACAGACAGTTTTTATACACTCTTGCATGCCTTACGCTTATGTTTCTACACTTTAATGGTAGTGTTTTCAGAGGTATACAAGCTATAAACCCTGAAAGTCATTCCATTACAGTGTATGAAACATACACCCCCTAAGGCAGACGATAAAAATGTTGTGCATGAGTGGCCGTGATGTGAACATGTCATGGCCACACATGTCCTGCGTCCATTGCAACAGCTGTGCACATCCTTAGAAATTAACTTTATGCTTGTGAAATGCAGTACTCACATGAACAGTAGGAGCAGTGCAGAGGCAGCAAGTGACAACAATGGCTGAAACTTAAATGATGAGCTGTGTGAGCAAGCTCGCAATACTGGAGACCCGTACCATATCGCCATGTTTTTTATTTACAAAGTGCACATTTGGTAGTTCTTTAAGGTTCCAGTAACACACAAAGTACACACATCTTGCATAGCAAGTATGTTAACAAGTATGCTCCTGACACATCTAGTTGTCTCTGTAAACACCTAGCTCAACAGCAAGCATCTCCAGACCAACTCCTCACCATGTTGCTTTACCACAGTTAAGTGAACACTGCAGGACCCAATCTTATGCAGTCCTGTTATCCAGATCTCTTATGTATGTATGTATAATCTATATCTCTTGGCTGTTGTCAGGAAAGCCATTTAAATCAAATTATAAGACTGCACACCAAACGTTGCAAATTTGTACACAGGCATCTGTCTTTTTTGGAAATCTCCATTTCCAACTGTAGCAGTGTTCAGGCAGAAATCAGAAAACAGACAGTTTAGATAGTAGACGGAATAGGACCTCATGGCCATGATTTATTAATTCACAGCCATGGAATATTTTTTTCCACCCATGTCACCAGACGGGCTCCATAATCAGTTGTTGCTGTTTATAAAAAAATAACCCTGACCCTAACACAACATGTGATCTGTGTTGTAAACAGAGGGGAAAGGTAAAAGCAGGGATCACATGGTTTGTTTCTTTCAGTAGTTTTAAGGAGTTTGTAGGATTCAGACTACAGCAGGTTTAGCAGAGCAGAGGTACAATGAACAGGGGGGAAACATGATTATGCATCCAGGTGCCCTGCTGATATCAAGCATAAGAATATTCCCTCCGACTGTGACTGTCTGTTCAAATGACCCTGTGATCTCTTCATCCTTCTTCCCCCTCTTCTCACAGAATGGAGGGTTGAGGAAAATCTGTTAGGAATAGGGAGATTTCTGTTGATACTTGGAAAAGAGGACAAATGGCAAGATAGTTAAAGAAGAATATGAAAACTCGTGAAAATGGAGTGAGAGAAGAGGAGACAGCTTGTCTGACTGCGGGCTAAAGTGCTCTCCATGTCTAATCTAGATCTAATTGTGATTTTCCCCTCATAAATAGGTGCTGGACAAAACAGTAATAAGTGAAATGAGATAATCGAGATTTCTCAGTTGGTACACTGTGTCACTGCAAAGTACTTATAGTTCATATCTCATATTCCCAAATCATACTCTTCCCTCAGTGTTATGTCGTTCATCTGCATCTCAAATGCATCTCAACTGTTTGACTGACCTCATTGTGTCCCTCAGGTCTGTGGTTTGACCTGGACATTTCCTACAGTGGCTCCTTCCTGATGACCCTGGAAACCAAGATGAACCTTGTTCGCCTGGGCAAAGAGGGAGAAAGCCTTCGCTTTGGGGAAATTGGAAAAGATGGGTAAGACAGTCAACCTCCATCATACAATTTACATTTTACAATCGCACCAGGATATTTCTTTACTTGTACTTGACATTAATATATAAATTTGTCTATGCCACAATCTGTCTGGCACCTTGATTAAATCACACAGTGTTTATTTGTCTTCTTTCTTTTTATATCTTCTCTTTCTAACTGTGTTCTCTCTGCCCTTTGGATTTTATCTGTGTGGCTATTAATTGGATGTATATATCTGCTCCTGGTGAGTGCTGCTTGATTTTCACTCCTGTTCAATTCTTATTCCCTAGTTTTATAAGTCCATAGTTTTGAAATTATCTCTTTTCCCAATACAATTCTTCAAATAATTGGCTTTTTGTTATGTGTCTTCTGCAATGCTCCTGACTCCTTTTGTCCTCTGAATACCTTCTCTACATTCTAAAGAAATTGTTTCTTGATTCTTGACCTGAGATGTCAGGTCAAGAATCAAGAAAGAAGAGTTTTCAGCATTGCAGGTCTAGTGAATTGGTTCAAATGTGATAAACATAAGAGGTAAACTGTAAACTGAAAAAGTTCAATGTATTCAATTCTCAATTATAATGTAAAATGTAAAACAAAAACTTGAGAAACGTCTTTTTAGAGGTTGGATGTAGTGATGGGGAACAGAGGATGCGGATACAGGGTATATGAGTATATGAGTTTTGTGTGCCTATAAGTTGTGTGTGCGTGTGCGCTTTTTTCCAAATTGTTACGAAGTCTGTGTTCATCACTTAAATCTGCCACTGTTTGAGTCTAAACCGCATGTGCATTTGTTCTGTAGGTACCAAACAGCATAATTCAGGCACTAAGCACAATGAAGCACTGCAGGACCGCGTTCATGTCATAGTGCACTGGTGTAGATGTGCATGAGTCTACTGTCACTAATCCATTTGTGTTCCTTCATGCATTTCAAGATACAGGCCACGGACTTGCTGCCTGGCTGATAGTGATGAAGAGTCGTCCAGCGCAGGATCATCAGATGAGGAGGACTCATCAGAGCCCTCAAATGACTCTGCTGGAGCAGAGGGGTGAGGACATGTTTATTTGCATTCTTTGTGAACCACTTTCATATTTGCACGTGAGTTGAACTCTAACTCTCTCCTGAATACAGTTTGGTTGGTGGCCACAAGCCTAGCAAGATCATGCGCTTTGTGGACAAGATTACCAAATCCAAATACTTCCAGAAGGCCACAGAGACCGAGTTCATCAAAAAGAAAATGGAAGAGGTGTCCAACACACCCCTCCTGCTCACAGTCGAGGTGCAGGAACTCCAAGGCACACTGGCTGTCAACATACCGCCTCCGCCCACAGACAGAATATGGTATGTGAGGACAGTGCTGTTTTTTCTGATGCGTAATGTGAGGAATGCTGTGCAGAGTCAGTTCCATGTTTGTCAGAGTGACAAATAATCACATCTCCCTAAGACATGAAACTTTCCCACTGGAGAAGACAGGCAAGTTTGTTTGTAACAAAGATCTTCAACGGACTCTTAATCAGCCACTTTCCTTCCTCATGTCTGTCTCAACAAGTATTTAGTTATTATTTAATTCATATGAAACACTTATATTGATGATATGTCTATTCAGAACACTCAAAACTGCATGTTTTATTTAGAAGATTACTTTTAGCAGCAAATATATAGTTGTTCAATACATCACTGACCCCTGCTGGTGCATAATTAAAATTAAACTTGTGCACAGTTTAACTTGTTTGATGAGGAAATGGTTGATTGTGTTCATTACTTTCTGTTGCAGGTATGGCTTCAGGACGCCACCTCACCTAGAACTGAAGGCGCGACCCAAATTGGGAGAAAGAGAAGTCACTCTGCCTCATGTGACAGACTGGATAGAGAAAAAACTGGATCAGGAATTCCAGGTATTAATAGACAGCAACATTTGACTTTTTGTGTTTATGCAATATAGAGAGTCAGAGGGACCTCAAAGACGCCATTAGATCAGCTCCAAACGTACTACTATTACATTATTACATATTTATGAAATTTGGTCTAAACCTACACTGAGTGTACCAACACCTCTAATATTGATGTATACCAATTCAAAAACATATAACAAAAAATAACTCCTGTGTTCCTCCTTCAACCCCTTTCTCCTCTATCAGAAAGTCTTTGTAATGCCAAACATGGATGATGTCTGGCTGACCATCATGCATTCTGCCATGGACCCGCGCACAGCTAGTGGACCAGTAGTTGTCCCCACACTGGACCAGGAGCCCTCCCAGCCACACAGCTACAGCTAGCCATGAAGATTGTTTACAGTATTTTCCAGTGCTTATGAAGTCTCAAAATGGGAACTGGGGTTAAAGTCAGTACTTCAGACACAAGGGGAAAACAGCCATGGGTGTTTCACTTAAATCAAGGGGAATTTACAGGAACAAGGTAGAGCTGACCAAGGATACGCTTTAAGATACACAAAATGTTGCTTGCTGCTCTGTTCAGTTGTATGTATGGTGCCAGAGAAGGATTTATATATCAGTAAGGACCTATTTAATAGGAACTATAATGTGAAGACTCGTTTTTGGCTCGGACCTGTGCAGTGGTTTAGAAGTAATGTATATGTGCGTATAGAAGTATATAATGTTCTATGAACACTGACGAAGCATTCACCAGATACCTTACAGCCTGCAGATGACAGATCTCTGCTGAGGCTTGAAAGTGAGATGGAGTGTTAAAGACCATTTATTTTAGAAGTACTGCAAGTGGACATTTACAGTGTGATAGTATGTTAAAATTCAGCAACGTTTCATATTGAATGATCGGTGTGGGTGGGGAAGTTATTTCTGTCGTTATGATTTAAGTGTAAGCTCGATAAGAGGTGTGTTGGAAAAAGCTCAAGATACTTGCTGTTCAGTTAATTTACCATTAAAGATCGAACCTTTAAGTGTCTTTATGTGAGCAGTTTTTGATCAGGTGTTAATTAACAGTATTCAGTTATGCTGTGACCAAACCCTGAGCACCCTGGTCATTCACCAAACCGCTCTTTGTATGCCACCAATGCCGTATCCAAGTTTATCCATGCAAATCCTGATTAAGAGGAAACGTTATTTAGAATACAAACATCAGTCACTCTCTTAATTCCTATGTAATGACAAACACAATAAGTGCAATCATACAAATGAGGCCTCTAATACTCTACTGAATGTATGTAACGATATTTTGTTTTCTTTTGTTATCGTATAGAAATAAGTTATGCCCAGTCACATTCTAAGTGGGATATGCAAATTATTGCACAACAACAAGTGAAATGTTCCTTTGTCTTTTTGTGTATGTGTATGATGTGCTGTCATTCAGTCAGTCAGTTGATGAAGTACTGAGTGGTTTACTGATCCATTCCTCATTTATACTTTAACAGTGTTCATGTCGATGAGGTTGGGAGTGACTTTAAAGGACCAACTGACAGTATGCGACTGCTTTAAGTCTCCATGCACCATATTGTATGTATTTAGACACGCACACAATGTAGGAAACAACAGTGGGGTGAAGTTATTATGCATATTCTGTCATAGAGCATCTATTGCCAAGAATGTATAGTCTTATCGCCAGGGTCGCTTTCTGAAATTACCTTTTTAACCCAAATCCCCTAATCATAACCAAAGTTTTTCAATAAGGCAGGTGCCACCTCTCTCTCTGCTCAAAGGTACACATCCTGTTTTGATAAATCCCTGTAAGGAAATATTTACAAATGTGCTACAGTACCTGCGTTAACATTGTTTACAGAATTCTTATGTACTTTTCATTGGTTTGGCTTTTAGCACTGTAATTTTTTTTTCTTCATGATTGCCTTACCCTTTGTGCCGTGGTTAATTTTGTTAAGTAATTGTTTAGAATGACTACATGAGGTGGGCTACGCTTGTATTTTGTCTACATCTTTGGAAATTATTTTTCAGGCTATATTAAGATGATTGTATGAATTGTATCTGTGAGTTAATACCTTTTAAAAGTTAATAACTTTTGAAAAACTAAAAGTAATTATGGCCAAATTCAGTGATGATGTGTATCTGCCTTATTTATAGAGCTAAATAAACCTCTGTCAATGTTAACATGTTCTTTTTTCTGTTTCTTCAAATGTTATATCTTCACTTCTCTCTTGGTCTGTATTTTTAATTTTGTTTTGCTTTAGATTGACATGACAATAACATGCCTGTTGACAGCCTGTTCACTACAGTGGTGGATGAAGTTCATTCTGTATGTAAAAATAATGTATTGCTCGTAAGTAATACTGTGATCATCTTCTGCTGATTCTAGAAGTATTTGTGTGTAATGGGAATTTGGTATTTTTACATTAAACTGCTTTCTCAGTGATGGAAAAAAAAACTTTTGATATGGTGTCCTGAACAAATCTATTTGGTTTCCAGGTGTCCAGGTGAGTGTGTCCTACAAAGACCACACCCCTATATGGGGTGTGGTCTTTGTAAGAACGCTCTTCACCCCCAGTGCCAACAAGAGCCAGACATGAGACAAGAAGGCTGTCAGCAGGTGTGTTACTCCTAACAGGTCCAATCCTTTCTCCTTTTTCATTTGTGATCATCTATCACTTGCATCACTTGTGGTTACATGTTGCCCCCCCCCCCCCCCCCCCATTTAAAATGTTTTCAATATGTTGTTTTTGTACTTGTGTCATTAGGTTTTCACAAAACATATAAAGAAAATGTGATTTTAAACATTTGTAAAATGATCTGATATTGCAGATGGTATGCAGACAACTCGATGGACCTAATGTTTTAATCCGTCCTTGGGCAACCAGCACCTTACATGGATGTGTTGAACACCACCTCTTATTCACCATTCATTCTCAGTGGCCATTTGGAAGGAAGAAGGAAGGCCCTCACCAGTTATGATACTTGGTTTAGCCTCCTTCTGTGCCGAGAAGCCCTGTGAAGCCCATGGAAGCAGCCAAAGCACCAAACAGATTGATACGTGTAACAAATGAGAGTGAGGGGCATTGAGGATCATCTTGGTGAAGTAGGTGCTTGCTTGAGAAACAAGAAAAACATTGGACCAGGATGAGGATTATCCATTAAAGACCCTGTCCGTGTTTAGCATCAAAGGAAAGTGTCAGATCTAGGGATCCCAAACAAAGGAGGACCCACACCTACAGGGTCTGAGAAAGAAAATTAACAACAGCGGAAGGAGAAACTATCAAAGGCCTTGGAAAAACTCAGGTATAGAAACCATATCACTGCCCAGATCAAGAAGTTTATTGTCAATGTACCACAGTGACGACAACAAAAATAGGTGAGCATCATGCTGTTCTCAGCCAATAAAAACACAGACAAACCAAAATACACAACAGATGAATTTAAAAAACAGCCAATCAGAAATGTACAATTAATCAGACCCGGAATTGTTTTTTAAAAAAGCACATCACCAATACCCAAAAGTGTAAGCAATGATTATAAAGAGCACTTGTTTGCCATGGCAGGTGAAATGGAGAGCTCTGAGAGTGAGGGAGATGTGGGAGGCAGGATGGAGGGACGGTCCAGTCAAAATGAGTCAGACACCAGGCTGCAGGAAACAGCAGAGGACTGTGGACTCACTGTCCGCCCCCCCCCCCCCATTTAAAATGTTTTCAATATGTTGTTTTTGTACTTGTGTCATTAGGTTTTCACAAAACATATAAAGAAAATGTGATTTTAAACATTTGTAAAATGATCTGATATTGCAGATGGTATGCAGACAACTCGATGGACCTAATGTTTTAATCCGTCCTTGGGCAACCAGCACCTTACATGGATGTGTTGAACACCACCTCTTATTCACCATTCATTCTCAGTGGCCATTTGGAATGAAGGTCCTCACCAGTTATGATACTTGGTTTAGCCTCCTTCTCTGCCGAGAAGCCCCGTGAATCTTAGGTATCCCAAAGACTGGAATGAAGAAGTGGCTTCTCTGCCCATGGAAGCAGCCAAAGCACAAACAAATGAGAGTGAGGGGCATTGAGGATCATCTTGGTGAAGTAGGTGCTTGCTTCAGAAACAAGAAAAACATTGGACCAGGATGAGGATTATCCATTAAAGACCCTGTCCATGTTTAGCATCAAAGGAAAGAGTCAGATCTAGGGATCCCAAACAAAGGAGGACCCACACCGACAGGGTCTGAGAAAGAAAATTAACAACAGCGGAATGAGAAACTATCAAAGGCCTTGGAAAAACGCAGGTATAGACACCATATCACTGCCCAGATCAAGAAGTTTATTGTCAATCTACCACAGTGACGACAACAAAAAAAGGTAAGCATCATGCTGTTCTCAGCCAATAAAAACACAGACAAACCAAAATACACAACAGATGAATTTAAAAAAACAGCCAATCAGAAATGTACAATTAATCAGACCCGGAATTTTTTTTAAAAAAAAAGCACATCACCAAGACCCAAAAGTGTAAGCAATGACTATAAAGAGCACTTGTTTGCCATGGCAGGTGAAATGGAGAGCTCTGAGAGTGAGGGAGATGTGGGAGGCAGGATGGAGGGACGGTCCAGTCAAGATGAGACAGACACCAGGCTGGAGGAAACAGCAGAGGACTGTGGAGTCACTGTCCCATCAGAGGTATCCTGTTAAAGGAATCAACACAAGTCACACAACCTTTTTTCTGTCCTTCTTGTTTGAGGTCAATTTGGTTTTGCTTCTTTATAAACTCAGTCCAAATATATATGGTTATTTGATTTATACTGTTGAATACACTGGGAAAGTGTAAACAGTCGACATTAGGTCTTTGTCTGGTAAGACACTGTGTCTGAACCTGACTTCTTCTCCAGGAGCTTCATCCATGTTTTCTGTCTTTGTCTCTGTCAGGATCAGACAGGACCAGAGCCTCATGACTCAGACTCTCAGCTTCAACCTGCCCTGAGTGAAGTGGATGAAAACTCTGGTCAGTCACCCTGTAACCCTGATGGGGATTTGCAATACAGTACAAACCACAACATAGCACAGTTCAGTACCATATCATTTAGAATTGTGAGAGAAAAGAATAGCTCAGTGTATAAATGACTACAGTGTTATCCACTGAGAAGAGATGATCAAAAACAATGACTCACAAGTTCAATATCACACATTTTTAACGCCTTTCATTATTGATTTGGTTAAAGAACAACTTTGTGTGAGTCTGTCAAACCTTAACACACTGGAAGACACAGAGGCTGAGGAGCCCCAGCCTGAGGATGAGGGGTCACAGCCTGAGGATGAGGGGTCACAGCCCGAGGATGAGGGGTCACAGCCCGAGGATGAGGGGTCACAGCCTGAGGATGAGGAGCCGCAGCTTGAGGATGAGGAAGAAGAGGACTTGATTGTTCTTGATCCTGAACATGTTTGTACTTTCTCTTGATATATATGTTTATGCAATTGGATGGTAATAAATGTATAGCTATATTAATGATGCACAGAGTTGCATCCACTCAAAAACAGCTGTTGCATAGTGAGGTAATGAACATTATAAATGCATTCCAACTGTATGGCATTGACACTATGTTACATCTGTTGGCAGCCCCTTGTCCAAAGGCTGGAGACTATTCTGAACAATCAGCTGAGGAATCAGCTGGAGAGGATCGACCTGGAATTAAGGGAGAAGGTACTTTTACTTCTTTTTTGTACATTCCTTTACAATGATGCCTTTTCAGCAATAAGGTCCCAGTATGTCCAGAAGATGGCGCTGTTGACCCGTGTAGACAGTTTTAACAGACAGAAGGAAGGAAGAGTGAAACTATCTGGACTGTGTGTTTTCTGATTTCTGCCTTTGCTCTCTCTCCTCTCACTGCTACAGCTGGAAATGGAGAAGGCAGATGCCAGACACATAATGGAGATAGGTGAAGAGATGTTTGTGATTCAGCAGCAGCTGGCTCGACTCCATACCAGACTGGAGGAGCATAATCAGTCTAAGGCAGAGGCTGAAGCCAAACATCAGAAGGCGCTGAAACAGTTAGAGGCAACAAAGATCCATCATACCATTACTGACTGTCAGTTCAGGAGAGTCAGAGCTGATGGTGAGAGCCTCAAGAGCCATTTCATGGTCCCACCTTGGTCTGATGCAGAGTTAGTTATAGTGAATTCCATCTGTGCTGCACTATTTTCTTTACCGCGCTGAAAAAGTTCATTGATTAAATCCATAATGATTGTTATGTTTTGAACATGGCACAGTTTGGTTGGGGTTGATATATAAATACTGTACTGGGAATATAGAATCCCTGTGATAGGCCTGTTACTGGTCAGCTGGGATTGGTTCCAGTTTCTCCAGGTAGAATAAGCTGTTGATAATGGATGGAAGGAAGTTGTAAATTAAAATGTAATTATTATTACATAAGACTTCATAAGCCTAAGTATGGACCCGCTCACAATCAGACAGTGTCAAGGTAAAGACACATAGATACATCCAGCAATACAAAATTCAATTATCAGCATTGGAGCAAATTTGGTTCATTTGGTTCTTGGATTCTGCTTAAAGCTCCATCAACGAAATAAATCTTTGCACAAACAATTCAACTCCTTAAACTACTTTGAGGCTCTGTATTAAAAGCAGCCAGTAGTTTAGTCCATATGGATGTATGTAAATATATATGGACACACAACACAGTTTCAGCACCAGGCAGACAGAAACAGCTCCCATCTCCAAACTGCAGATGTAAGGCATCCTGTTAATATTCCCTCCTCTTTCTTTTCTCCATAGTGTCCCAGCTAGAGGCAGAGCTTGACAACCTGATGCTGCAGCTCATCTTCACACAAGGAGCCAGTGAAGATCTGCGGTCCAATGTCAAAGCCTTGGAGAATGTTAAAAGCAAAACAGGAGCTGAGAAGAAGCAGGCTGCAGAACAGAAACTGAAACAGGTGGATAGGATTTATTTGGACACATTAAAAACATCACTTTTGGTTGCGCTAGGCATTATCATTCATTTATTTACTGTCACTGACTGAAACTACTCCCTTGTCAACAGGATTTATATATGGATCGTCTAACGAAGGACATGGAGAGGCTGACTCAGCAGTTAGCCATGTATGAGGCCCAGACCAGTGCTCAAACAGAAGAGAAACAGTCAGTCAAACAGGCTCAGTCTGAGGTAACTGCAGTCTGATATAATACAATATGTGCTCATTTGGAGGTTTTCAAAGTGAATGTAAAGGCCGTCCGGCAATTGTCCACTCATTTATGTCTGTTTGCAGGCTGAGATGGCAATGGAGTCTCTGGTGATGGAGCGTAAACAGCTGCTGCAGCAGTGGAACAGCAGCCTGTTGGCCTTGAGGAGACGAGACGAGGCCTTCAACGCACTGCAGGAAGCCGTGCGGTGAGAATTGGCAGCAGGCTGTGAGAATGTTGATATGCTACTCATACAGTATTTTATATATATACACTAATGCATTATAAACATGCTGCAAATGCAATGTTCCTGCTGAAGACATGTTTAATGAGCAGCATTTCCACTTATGCTGCTGCACACCGTGGTTTCAAATAATTACTCTTCCTGTTTCTTGCAGCACAACTGAGCACCAGTTGATGCTACAGGACAGAGAAATTGAAAGCTACAAGAAATCCATATCTGCAGAGCAGGAGGAAAATGAGAGACTGACAGCACAGCTGAACTGGGCCCAGGTGGAAGAAGCCACCTCTAGAAGATTGTTCAGTCAGAAGCTGGATGAGGAGGAAGCTCTCCAGGCTCAGTACAGCACCTGTGTCCGCATCCTGAGGGAGACAGAACAAACTCTCACCAGACTCAAGAAGGTAGAAAGAGGATAAAGGCCTCTATGTTTCTCCAAAGAATGTTTTCCCTTCATACTGATTTCACACACTCATTCTTTTCTATGCATCATTCTAGGAAGCCAACATCCACCAGTCTGAGGTGATCGATCAGAGGAAGCAGCGGGAGGAAGAAAGTGCAGTGCGTCTGGAGCTGGAGGGCAAAATCATGACCTACATGCAGGAGCAACTAACCCACGACAATGCTGCCAAACACTACCAGCAGCTCATCAGCAAGACCACTGCATTCAAGGAAGAAAAAGTAAGGCTGCGATTTAGTGACTGACTGACACCATGTTACCATAAAAAGAAGTAGAAATTGAGTAGTAAACATAGACCATTACAAAACAAGCAACGCACAGGCGATATGCTACGACTAAAGACACGTAAAGAAATAACTCTACTCAACTCTCATTATTATTTTTTTTACCTTTTAGATCTTCCAGCTGTGCCAGCTGGAGAATGAGGTTGAGGCAGTGGGACTGGAGAGCAGCGAGGTCAGCCAACATCTGGACAGCCTGGTCCTCACTCAACAAGCCCTTGATGAGGAGATCACCAATTACAACAAGATACTGACGTCCAACCAGGCGAACATTGCTTCTTTCATCAAACAAATTGAGAGGAAGCAGACCACCATCGCCAACTACAACAGAAAGATCAGTCAAATCGCAGCCAGCACCGGGGTGAGATGATTCACTAATAAGGTCATTTTAACTTCGGTTTGTGCATGCGCGTATGTATGTGTGTGTGTGTGTGTGTTTGTTTGACAGAGAGATGCTGAAAAGAAACGGAATAGTATAATGTTATTTGGGAGTGATGCACCCTCGAGTTGTTTGGCCACTACCATTGAACAAAAGTTAGATAGTTGGACAAATAGATAGATTTAATGTCTCTCAAACAACACACCTGAAGATTTGCAACTGTATTTTGTGAGTTGTTACACTATTGCAGGTCTGCAGACACACACACTAAAACCGTCACAATGGTAACAGTTATAACATGTTTCCTTTGTGATTTGTTTGTCTACTTTCCCAGCATGAAGACCTAAGTCCTATGCAAATCAAGGTGAATGCTTTGCTGGTTCACATTGAGGAGACTGAAGCAGAAATCAAGGCTGACAAGCAGCTGTGGATGAAAACACAGGGGATTCTTGTAGGACTCACTCAGGACATAGAGGCCAACAACAAGGCGATGCTCAAACTGCACACAGAGCTCACTGTGATGCAGCAGAAGAAAATACGCATGGAGAGTATGTAACATTGAAATCCCTAACACTCAGCATAATAAAGTTATGTTGAAAGGAATTACACAGAGGCCTCTGACACTATCTCCCCACCAGGTCAGATTGAGAATGAGCACCTGGAGCTGAAGGAGCTGCAGAGGAACTCAGAGATGCTGCATGGAGACTTGGTGAAGCTCAACACACTGCTCAGCAAGAAAAGACAGCTCAGCCAGGAACTGCAGCAGGAGAATGTGCTGATGGAGACCGATTTCCTCCAGAGACTTAAGGCACGACCTGCCTGTTGAATCCTTCTGTCTATACAGTTATCATCTAAAGATTGAATAGTTATTGTTATTATTATTAAATGTGACAACTGATCTGTTTAGGAGGCAGAGCGGGAGCTAGTTGTGATGCAGATGAAATATGAGAAGACTGAAGAGGAAAGAGAGAGACTTCTCAACAGTCTGCTAGAAGCTGAGTCAGTCACATTTAAATTATTTACTGATGACTTAATGGAGTATGCAAAATGATTATTTTGTATTGCTATGGATAACAGAATTAGTACATACAGCATATAAATACTGTATGTACTAATAGAACACATACGATCTTTTGGCTCATGTCAGTGGGGTTTTGTCTCGACATTATCTAGATAATTATTGTTATATGCATTACAGCTTTGGTTAAGTGCCCGTGTTTGCTTGTTGTCCTGCAGGCGGCAAATCATGCTGTGGGAGAAGAAGACCCAGCTTGTAAAAGAGATCCGTTCAACTGTAGACATGGAAAAAGGAGATTTCCAGATAATGGAGGCTGAGATACACCGTATGGAGGTAAAGACAGTGCACACAACAATTATACTCAGCTAACATCCAGTTCTTTGTATGTGCATTCGGAAATGCAGATATATAACAATGTACAAGAAGGTATTTTGTTAGTTGAGGTATCTTCACTGATATATCACTGTCTGGATTTATGTACAATTTACTCCCTCTCAATGTGTGTTTTCTTGTACAGATGCAACTCAACTATTTGATGAAGGAGCAGAAGCAGTTGTTAAGGGAGAGTGAGCTAATAGTGGCAAGGAGGGAAACCATTGTTCTCTGCAAGGAGGCCATGGTCCGCAACAGCCACAAACAAACCACAAAGGGTGAGATGAGCCTCTCCATGCAGGGCCTGCAGCGCAAGATCCGAGACACGCACAAGGTAGGAGATATTCCTGTTCATTTTCTGCAAATCTACCTTAGCCACAGTTTTGTTTTTTTTATCAGCACTATGTATTTTCTCAGCATGCGAAAAAGTGTGAGCAGGAGATCAGGGAACTACAGGAGAGCCAGGTGAGTCTGAGTGCAAGTCTTGCAAGGCAGAAGCAGCAGCTGTTAGAACTGCGTGGCAGCAGACACACCCTGGAGTCTGACCTAGTTAATTTCCAGAGTACCAAAGACAAGGTAAGAAGCACATACTGTGCAATCTACCAAATTACAACTCAAAGCAATAAATTCATCACATTAAAATCCGGTGGCGCTGCTATGGAATTGTTGCCACACCAAGTATAATACAGGTTTGAAATTGCATCCTGAGAGTGATTGATCTCTATTGTCAATGTCAACAAACTTCTTTAACAGTAGTTGGTATGTGTGAATCAAGTCTCCATTCAGAACTAAAATATGCCCTCTCAGTCTTCTGCCTGGACATGTTGCTTACAATGGTGTGAAGGTGTGGTGAGAATATTCATGGCCACATAGACATGTCTGTTGATTCACTGTCTTGAGCGTCACAGTCAAACCAGCTAAGAATACAAGAAGTAGCTGCTCATTGTTTTTGATCTGTGGTCATGTGTGTAAACTGTTACAACACAAGAAACACAAGAGTTCACTCATTTTGTTTTGTCCTCTCTTTAGAATCTAGCTCAGCTGGTGGCTCTGCAGAGCCGCATTAAGAAGCTGCAGCAGGTGTGTGAAGGCAGCTACCAAGCCCTGTCCACCAGCGAGACAGTCGGAGCCGCTCTGCAAAGCCAGATGGAGCGTGTGCATGGTACCAGCTCCATATTGCACCGGGTCTGTGAGGAATTTCCCCAGTACCAAGAATCACTCCGCAGGGTGTTGTTTGCGTTAGCAGCACGCACACAGGCCCTGAATCAGGAAACATCCTAAGAGTGAGGGGAGAATACAGCTGTGGCACTGAGCACTAGCAGAGTAATAACCATTTATCATGGAAGAATCAAGTTCTTATTAAATAAAATCACATCGTCACTCTAGTTTTTGTATGTGTATGTGTGTTTATATTCATAACATGAATATAAAGTACACTAAAATTGCATTAAATAAAAATATGTAGTTATTTATAAAGGCTTTCTACTAAGCCCCCTTTACAGAAGTGCAGAAGAACTTGATCAAGTTGGGCATTCAGGCCTAAAGCACTGAAGCAGTATTTGGAGATCAGCACTGATGATGCAGTTTACAGTTAAGTGAAATCCAGTTGCTATGCGCTTTGAGCATCATTTTTGGAGGCGTCCTACAGAATCAGTGAACATCTTTTATTATTATTTCTGTCACATGTTCACTGCGCTCTTACCCTGCGTTACCTTTCATATCATCTTCCTCTTTGTGCCATTACTCAGTCTGTAGTCCCAGTGAAGCTCCTCCTACCTCCTGGTCAAGGAGTCACAGCATCACTTTTATCACTGCAGCTCTCACATCACCCTGTAATGAGAGAGCAGGAATTGGCTGTATCTTACATAACAGAATGTAATGTAATGTCACTCCTGTTCCCAATACCATTTAGCTCTTCATCTAATTGTCTTGTCCTTATAAATGCCTGAAACACTTCATATGTTACAGATATTGTTTATCAGGTTTATAGTGTTTGTGTGTATATGAGGTTTTCAAAAAATAAATGAAAGTGCAGTAATGCATCACATACTTACAAATGAAAGCTGGCCGTCAACATACTGCCTCCACTCACAGACAGAATATGACAGGTGCGTAAAGCACGGACGTTTCCTTTTTTTGTTTGTGTTTTTTTCCGGTTAGCTTAAGAAACTTCCGCTTTAAGAGGCGGACGTTTATGGTTGCTTAGCAACGTAAGAGCGTTGGTTTATCGCTCGTACTTTGGTAAGTAAAATACAGTTTTAAGGAATTTGAATGCAAGGAAATTAGAATTATTAAATTGGCGCGAACTAGTTGTATTTATGTTATCCCGTCGCCAACGTTAGTTGGCCAACATTGTTATTGTTTTTGTTTCGCCGAACTATCGGCTGAGACTACGAACGAGGTCCATTGCTAACAGGCTCCTGTTAAGCTAATTTTGATACATGTTGCTAACGGTGTAGTAGATGCGTTTGTGTTTTTCGTACCAACTATGTACTGAAACCTACAAAGAAGCACAAACATGTTTATGTGTTATACGTGAACTGTTAGAATAGACTATATTGTTTATGTGTTACACGTGAACTGTTAGAATAGACTATATTCTAACAGTTCAAGTATAACACATAGACGTGTTTGTGCTTCTTTGTATTCAATAGAGAACTAAATGGGGGGTGGGAGGGGGGGGTGTATTAAGATAGTAATATATAATCGTAGCTATATTCAGAGCACTTGTTTGCCATGGCAGGTGAAATGGAGAGCTCTGAGAGTGAGGGAGATGTGGGAGGCAGGATGGAGGGACGGTCCAGTCAAGATGAGACAGACACCAGGCTGAAGGAAACAGCAGAGGACTGTGGACTCACTGTCCCATCAGAGGTATCCTGTTTGAGGAATCAACACATGTCACACAACCTTTTTCTGTCCTTGTTTGAGGTCAATTTGGTTTTACTTCTTTATAAATTCAGTCCAAAGATATATGGTTATTTGATTTATACTGTTGAATACACTGGGAAAGTGTAAACAGTCGACATGAGGTCTTTGTCTGGTGAGACACTGTGTCTGAACCTGACTTCTTCTCCGGGAGCTTCATCCATGTTTTCTGTCTTTGTCCCTGACAGG
>JAFBJQ010000553.1:0-14020 GCA_016785345.1 Trinectes maculatus | reverse complement strand
GGGGGTGTATTAAGATAGTAATATATAATAGTAACTATATTCAGAGCACTTGTTTGCCATGGCAGGTGAAATGGAGAGCTCTGAGAGTGAGGGAGATGTGGGAGGCAGGATGGAGGGACGGTCCAGTCAAGATGAGACAGACACCAGGCTGCAGGAAACAGCAGAGGACTGTGGACTCACTGTCCCATCAGAGGTATCCTGTTTGAGGAATCAACACATGTCACACAACCTTTTTCTGTCCTTCTTGTTTGAGGTCAATTTGGTTTTACTTCTTTATAAATTCAGTCCAAAGATATATGGTTATTTGATTTATACTGTTGAATACACTGGGAAAGTGTAAACAGTCGACATGAGGTCTTTGTCTGGTAAGACACTGTGTCTGAACCTGACTTCTTCTCCGGGAGCTTCATCCATGTTTTCTGTCTTTGTCCCTGACAGGATCAGACAGGACCAGAGCCTCATGACTCAGACTCTCAGCCTCAACCTGCTCTGAGTGAAGTGGATGAAAACTCTGGTCAGTCACCCTGACTCATTACAAACATCTTTCAGTTCAGGCATCTATTACTGTAACAAAATGATTCAGAATAAAGAAATGAAACATTCTTGTCTCAAGACAGGAATCTGTGCCTAAGACTAAACTGTCCTCATTCACTGACAATTAACTGAAAATTAACAATTTTGTTGTTCTAGTAAAAAAAGTTTGATGAAAAAAATGCTGTACTACTAATTGAAGTTTGCAGTGTTGAGTTTATATGTCTTTCTTATTTTATTTTCTGCTCTTAAATCTGGTCTCTTGCAGAGAAGATTCTTTGTACAACTCACAGGCAGACAGACACACCAAATACAATGAAGTTTTACATTTTACAAAAAAGGATAAGTTCTTAAAAGAATAGCTCAGTTTAGAGTTTAGTATCACGCTGAAGAATATAAAGTTTTTCATGTCTAAAATTATTGATTTGTTGAAGAGTAAACTGTCTGTGTTTTAGTGCAAGACAATGCAGCTCAGCTACCAGTGACTCTGACCCTGTCAAACTTTAACACACTGGAGGACACGGAGGATGAGGAGCTGCAGCCGGACAATGAGGAAGAAGAGTTAATTGTTCTTGATCCTGAACATGTGTGTTCTTCCTCTTTTAATATATTTATGCAATCGAATGGTAATAAATGGATAGATAAGTTGATGATGCGTAGAGATAAAGTTGCATCCATCAAAAACAGCAGTTGGGAGTTCTAGTGAGTTCATGAACATACTTGCATTCCCATTCTTATGTCATTGATGCTATGATCATTGGTTGGCAGCCCCTTGTCCAAAGGCTACAAGGTGCTCTGAACAACCAGCTGAGGAAGCAGCTGGAGAGGATCAACCTGGAATTAAAGGAAAAGGTATTTTCCTGCTTCCTCCACAATAATGGCGTTTCAGCAAGTATGTCCAGAAGATGGTGCTGTTGACATGTATAGATATTTAATTTAGACTGTTTTTTAATTAATCATCTTCTTTGTGCAGCCTGCACATATATTTTTGAGCCCATTATGTAAATGACAATAATAAAACATTACAATAATATTGAAAATATTAAAGACATAATGAAGTTATTAAAGACAGAAGGAAGGAAGAGTGAAACTATCTGGACTGTGTGTTTTCTGATTTTTGCCTGTGCTCTCTCCTCTCACTGCTACAGCTGGAAATGGAGAAGGCAGATGCCAATCACATAACAGAGATAGGTGTTGAGATGTTCAGGATTCAGGAGCAGCTGGCTCGACTCCATACCAGACTGGACGATCATAATCAGTCTAAGGCAGAGGTTGAAGCCAAACATCGTCAGGAGCAAGATCAGATAGAGGCAGCAAAGATCCACTGTTCCAGTACTACCGATCAACTCGGCAAAGCCAAATCTAGTGGTGAGACGGATGAGCCATTCCATGGTCCAGTGGACTGAATTATAGTTAGTTCCAGCAGTGTAGCACCATTTCCTTAAACTGTGATAAATGATTAAATCTAAAATTATTATTATGATCTGAATATAACACAGTTAGGTTAGGCTTGATTTATAAATTCTGGAAATTACGTATGTAATTAGGTCTTATTTGATCTTATGTAAGCACTTTCAGTGATAATAATAAGAAGATATGGGTGATATAATGTAATGTGATTTGGGATTGATGTGTCTAAAAGTTATTTGCTAACTGCCATTAAACAACAGAAGATGAAGAAGAAAATCAATTCATTATCATCTTATGCTAAACTAAGAATGGATCCTCTCACAATCAATCAGTTACATTTGTCTGTACAGCTAATGTCAAGGTAAAGATATATCGATACAGCAAACAAGATGACATTTTTAAGATTATCAGGATTGGAGCAAATGTATGGATTCTACTGAGACTTTATATCACTTCTAATTGCAACTTACATCTTAATCATCACCTGTTAAAATAAGTTTAGATTTTACCTTAAATCTTTGTACAGACAATTCAAACTGAAACTACTTTGAGGCTCTGTATTAAAAGCAGCCAGTAGTTTAGTCCATATGGATGTATGTAAATATATATGGACACACAACACAGTTTCAGCACCAGGCAGACAGAAAAAGTATTAGTTCCCATCTCCAAACTGCAGACTTAAGGCATCTTGTTAATATTCCCTCCTCTTTCTCTTCTCCATAGTGTCCCAGCTAGAGGCAGAGCTTGACAACCTGATGCTGCAGCTCATCTTCACACAGGGAGCCAGTGAAGATCTGCGGTCCAATGTCAAAGCCTTGGAGAACGTTAAAAGCAAAACAGGAGCTGAGAAGAAGCAGGCTGCAGAACAGAAACTGAAACAGGTGGATAGGATTTATTTGGACACATTAAAAACATCACTTTTGGTAGCGCTAGGCATTATCCTTCATTTATTTACTGTCACTGACTGAAACTGCTCCCTTGTCAACAGGATTTATATATGGATCGTCTAACGAAGGACATGGAGAGGCTGACTCAGCAGTTAGCCATGTATGAGGCCCAGGCCAGTGCTCAAACAGAAGAGAAACAGTCAGTCAAACAGGCTCAGTCTGAGGTAACTGCAGTCTGATATAATACAATATGTCCTGTACTGAGGGACCTGCAGGGGATCATAAGCAGCACTGGCATTCATCTGGAGTTTTGTCTCTAGCCACTTAGTGAATGTTATCCTCCTCTTCGTCTCCTTGAAGCCCTGAGATTATTATCTGACTTCTTAGTGGGTCATTGCTGCACCAAGTGCTGTTGCTATTTGATTATGATTACTATGCAATCAGTTTATCCAGCCCAAACCAAAACGCTGTAAATGCTAACACATTTTGTAGGCATGACGCATCAGATGACTGCTATTTACTCAGTGAACTCATCGTCACATCATTAATCTAAAGACATTCATTTGTGTATTTCTAAACATTTATCAGTTTGGTTATTAAAGCAATCCCATATAGAGTATAATGGTATACGTTCCTATAAATAGTAGCAGAGAGTTTGGGATTATTATGACACTACAGTGTTGGTTGAATTTGATTTTATAAGCGTGTAATGTGATGGTGATGAATGTCATGTGACTAAATTTAAGCAGTAAATGGAGGTTGGTTTTATTCGTATTTACAGATTTTACCTCACAACAAAGCATTTTCATTTGTAGAACCGAAAGTAAGCTTCTAACATACAATGTGTTCTTATATTATGTGGGTGTATGTGCATCGAGGCACTTGTCCACTCATTTATGTCTGTTTGCAGGCTGAGATGGCAATGGAGTCTCTGGTGATGGAGCGTAAACAGCTGCTGCAGCAGTGGAACAGCAGCCTGGTGGCCACGAGGAGACGAGACGAGGCCTTCAACGCACTGCAGGAAGCCGTGCGGTGAGAATTGGCAGCAGGCTGTGAGAATGTTGAAACATGTACTACTCATCTATTATATAAATCTTAATGTATAAGCTGACGTATAAGCTAATGCCATACATGGTGCAGTGTTCCTACTGAGGACACGTTTAATGAGAAGCATGATGGGGATAACAGTGAAAGATGGTTGCCTTCCTCTGCATTTTAGGATATATTTACAAAGAATGTGGAGACAAGGTTTACAGTCACAGTGTAAAAATGCTGGTTTCCACTATTTCTACATATGCAGATGTATGTGCAACATGCAACAGAATACATGGATCTGCAGGGATATTGTGCCAGTGACAGAGAGAGATGGATCCTTCATTTTTCCACAGTAGCACGACTGCCTTTTTCACTATGTATATTTAGAAAGAAGCCATAGTTGCAGGGTCTGATAAAATCACCTACTGATCCTGGTACACGTCTGTCTCACCTAATGCACATCAATTTTTACAAAACCACAAAAAATGACAGCAGTTGTTATTGACATGCAATAATATAAATGATCTAAGTGAATGAAAGTCTGCATTTACAAAGGCCTTTTTACACTTTGTGTTTCTTGCAGCACAACTGAGCACCAGGGGATCCTGCTGGACAGAGAAATTGAAAGCTACAAGAAATCCATATCTGCAGAGCAGGAGCAAAATGAGATACTGACAGCACAGCTGAACTGGGCCCAGATGGAAGAAGCCACCTCTAGAAGATTGATCAGTCAGAAGCTGGCACAGCAAGAAGCTCTCCAGGCTCAGTACAGCACCTGCGTCCGCATTCTGAGGGAGACAGAACAAACTCTCACCAGACTCACAAAGGTAGAAAGAGGGTAAAGGAAAAGCCAGAGTTATTCCTTTATACTGATTTCACACACTCATTCTTTTCTATACATCATTCTAGGAAGCCAACATCCACCAGTCTGAGGTGAACGATCAGAGGAAGCAGCTGGAGAAAGAAAGTGCAGTGCGTCTGGAGCTGGAGGGCAAAATCATGACCTACATGCAGGAGCAACTAACCCACGACAATGCTGCCAAACACTACCAGCAGCTCATCAGCAAGACCACCACATTCAAGGAAGAAAAAGTAAGGCTGTGATTTAGTGACTGATTCAAAAAAAAAGTTTGTCTCATTAGTAATTAATTAGTTGTCACTGTAATTGTAAAATAAAATAATTGTAAAATATTCTGGGTTTAATTTAATACCCAGAATATTTACAGAAATCCAATTTCAAATGGGGTTTTAGATCAAACAGATCTTCTTTCTTCTTCATTCCAGTATTACACTTCCACAAAGCTGAAAAACTCCTGATCTCACCTGATTTTATTTACAAGTGCAACTCAACAAAAGCTGGATCTCACGTTTTCCGTCATGTAACGCTATACCTTCTTTCAGTAGACCTACCCCACCTCCTACACAACTACTTCTTTCAGACCGAACATAATCGGATGACACAGAGTAAAATGTATTTAAATGTTTGAAAAGGTCCATTCAGAGCCACATGAGACATCACTGAACTGTTTTATAAACTGAGTGGTCACCAGGTTCCCATGTAAAAATCTGTGGACTTATTGTGATCCATGGAAGCAAGAATCGAGCACTGAAGAAACAGCAAGCAACACAAGCTATGCTCCATGATATACTACGACTTAAGACACGTAAAGAAATAACTTTACAACTCATTGTTTTTTTACCCTTTAGATCTCTCAGCTGTGCCAGCTGGAGAACGAGGTTGAGGCAGTGGGACTGGAGAGCAGCGAGGTCAGCCAACATCTGGACATCCTGGTCCTCACTGAACAAGCTCATGATGAGGAGATCACCAATTACAACAAGTTACTGACGTCCAACCAGGCGAAGATTTCTTCTTTCATCACACAAATCGAGAAGAAGCAGACCACCATCGCCAACTACAACAGAAAGATCAGTCAAATCGCAGCCAGCACCGGGGTGAGAGATGCTGGAGAACAAATTATTCCTGGTTATGTGTTGTTTATGTGAGTTTTTGCTTGTTGCTTGTTTTCTACTGCTGAGACTTCTGCCCCCGGTTGTGGGGGCAGAAGTCTCAGCACGGACATCCAGACACTCCTCACCCCAGCCATTTCCCAGCTAGTTCCTCTGGGGGGTCCCCTAGGTGCTCCCAAGCCAGCTGGGAGATATAATAACACGAGCGTGTCCTAGGCCCACCCTGGTGAGGCATCCTGACCAGGTGCCCAAACCACCTGAACTGGCTCGTCTCGATGTGGTGTACAGTAGGACATCCTTATGTTTGAACATGGTGTTCGTTATGGCGAAATAGCACAGAAATCCAATGACTTAACACCACTCAAGTTCAACTCGAGAGGCCGTTCCTCCCAATCACACCTCTCCAGGTCTCACTGTCGTTGCCCATGTGCGCATTGAAGTCCCTCAGTAGGACAATGGAGTCCCCGTTAGGGACACCTTCCAGTGTCCTTCCCAGGCTCTCCTAAAAGGGCTGATAATCTGATAAACTTTGGTGCATCAGCACAAACAACAGACACTACCCGTTCCCCAACCCAGAGGCACGGGGAAGCTACCCTTTCGTCCCCCAGGGAAAAGTCCAACCCACAGCTAGGGAGTCGGGGTGTTAAGAGCAGGCCTACAACTGTCCTCCTCTCACTCAGGCCAACTCCAGCATAGAAGAAGGTCTATCCCCTCTCGATGACTTTTGTTCCAGAGGCCAGACTGTGCATTGAGGTGAGGCCAACCACATCTAGCCTATCTAGCCGGAATCTCTCAACCTCCCGCACCAACCAGGTTCCTTCCCAACCAGTAACGTTACGTACAATGTCCCTACAGCCAGTTTAGTCAGTCGGGGATCAGACTGCCAAGGCCCCTGCCTAGGCCTGCTGCCCAGTCAACATTACACCCATACAGGTCTCCCTATGGGTGGTGGGCCTGCGAGAAGACGGGCACATCCCTGCTTCGGGCCTCAGTACCCTTCGGGCATGGTACACTATTCCCTTGTTCTCCTTCTCATCTGGATATTTTGGATCATTCTTTGTCTGGCCCTTCAACCAGCTCCTGGGATCATAAGAGCACTCAACCCCTCCACCACAATAATGTGATGGTCCACGGAGAGGATGTATTTAATAGTTGAGAACATATAAATATTTGTTTGGGGGGGTGGGGATGTCAGACCCCATCCATCTTTCAACTGTGTTTTATCATTTTAGTTTACCATGTTGTTCACAATTTGTTCACAGACAGACATATAAACAAGTAACATGACATGAACGTGACACATACAGACACACACAGAAAAGTAAAAACAATATCAGGCCTGCTCTCACAATGTATCACATGTTTCCTTTGTGATTTGTTTGTCTACTTTCCCAGCATGAAGACCTAAGTCCTATGCAAATCAAGGTAAATGCTTTGCTGGCTCACATTGAGGAGACTGAAGCAGAAATCAAGGCTGACAAGCAGCTGTGGATGAAAACACAGGGGACTCTCGTAGGACTGACTCAGGACATAGAGGCCAACAACAAGGCGATGCTCAAACTGCACACAGAGCTCACTGTGATGCAGCAGAAGAAAATACGTATGGAGAGTATGTAACATTGAAATCCCTGACACTCAGCATAATAAAGTTAGGTTGAAAGGAATTACACAGAGGCCTCTGACACTATCTCCCCACCAGGTCAGATTGAGAATGAGCACCTGGAGCTGAAGGAGCTGCAGAGGAACTCAGAGATGCTGCATGGAGACTTGGTGAAGCTCAACACACTGCTCAGCAAGAAAAGACAGCTCAGCCAGGAACTGCAGCAGGAGAATGTGCTGATGGAGACCGATTTCCTCCAGAGACTTAAGGCACGACCTGCCTGTTGAATCCTTCTGTCTATACAGTTATCATCTAAAGATTGAATAGTTATTGTTATTATTATTAAATGTGACAACTGATCTGTTTAGGAGGCAGAGCGGGAGCTAGTTGTGATGCAGATGAAATATGAGAAGACTGAAGAGGAAAGAGAGAGACTTCTCAACAGTCTGCTAGAAGCTGAGTCAGTCACATTTAAATTATTTACTGATGACTTGATGGAGTATGCAAAATGATTATTTTGTATTGCTATGGATAACAGAAAACTTAATCTCTGCATATAAATACTGTATGTACTAATAGAACACATACGATCTTTTGGCTCATGTCAGTGGGGTTTTGTCTCGACATTATCTAGATAATTATTGTTATATGCATTACAGCTTTGGTTAAGTGCCCGTGTTTGCTTGTTGTCCTGCAGGCGGCAAATCATGCTGTGGGAGAAGAAGACCCAGCTTGTAAAAGAGATCCGTTCAACTGTAGACATGGAAAAAGGAGATTTCCAGATAATGGAGGCTGAGATACACCGTATGGAGGTAAAGACAGTGCACACAACAATTATACTCAGCTAACATCCAGTTCTTTGTATGTGCATTCGGAATGGTCACCAGGTTCCCATGTAAAAATCTGTGGACTTATTGTGATCCATGGAAGCAAGAATCGAGCACTGAAGAAACAGCAAGCAACACAAGCTATGCTCCATGATATACTACGACTTAAGACACGTAAAGAAATAACTTTACAACTCATTGTTTTTTTACCCTTTAGATCTCTCAGCTGTGCCAGCTGGAGAACGAGGTTGAGGCAGTGGGACTGGAGAGCAGCGAGGTCAGCCAACATCTGGACATCCTGGTCCTCACTCAACAAGCTCATGATGAGGAGATCACCAATTACAACAAGTTACTGACGTCCAACCAGGCGAAGATTTCTTCTTTCATCACACAAATCGAGAAGAAGCAGACCACCATCGCCAACTACAACAGAAAGATCAGTCAAATCGCAGCCAGCACCGGGGTGAGAGATGCTGGAGAACAAATTATTCCTGGTTATGTGTTGTTTATGTGAGTTTTTGCTTGTTGCTTGTTTTCTACTGCTGAGACTTCTGCCCCCGGTTGTGGGGGCAGAAGTCTCAGCATGGACATCCACACACTCCTCACCCCAGCCACTTCCACTAGTTCCTCTGGGGGGTCCCCTAGGTGCTCCCAAGCCAGCTGGGAGATATAATAACATGAGCGTGTCCTAGGCCCACCCTGGTGAGGCATCCTGACCAGGTGCCCAAACCACCTGAACTGGCTCGTCTCGATGTGGTGTAGTGTAGGACATCCTTATGTTTGAACATGGTGTTCGTTATGGCGAAATAGCACAAAAATCCAATGACTTAACAACACCCAAGTTCAACTCAAGAGGCCGTTCCTCCCAATCACACCTCTCCAGGTCTCACTGTCGTTGCCCATGTGCGCATTGAAGTCCCTCAGTAGGACAATGGAGTCCCTGTTAGGGACACCTTCCGGTGTCCTTCCCAGGCTCTCCTAAAAGGGCTGATAATCTGATAATCTTTGGTGCATAAGCACAAACAACAGACACTACCCGTTCCCCAACCCAGAGGCACGGGGAAGCTACCCTTTCGTCCCCCAGGGAAAACTCCAACACACAGCTAGGGAGTCGGGGTGTTAAGAGCAGGCCTACAACTGTCCTCCTCTCACTCAGGCCAACTCCAGCATAGAAGAAGGTCTATCCCCTCTCGATGACTTTTGTTCCAGAGGCCAGACTGTGCATTGAGGTGAGGCCAACTACATCTAGCCTATCTAGCCGGAATCTCTCAACCTCCCGCACCAACCAGGTTCCTTCCCAACCAGTAACGTTACGTACTATGTCCCTACAGCCAATTTAGTCAGTCGGAATCAGACTGCCAAGGCCCCTGCCTAGGCCTGCTGCCCAGTCAACATTACACTCATACAGGTCTCCCTATGGATGGTGGGCCTGCGAGAAGACGGGCACGTCCCTGCTTCGGGCCTTAGTACCCTTCGGGCATGGTACACTATTCCCTTGTTCTCCTTCTCATATGGATATTTTGGATCATTCTTTGTCTGGCCCTTCAACCAGCTCCTGGGATCATAAGGGCACTCAACCCCTCCATCACAATAAGGTGATGGTCCAGGGAGAGGATGTATTTAATAGTTGAAAACATATAAATATTTGTGTGGGGGGGTGGGGATGTCAGACCCCATCCATCTTTCAACTTCGTGTTTTATCGTGTTAGTTTACCATGTTGTTCACAATTTGTTCACAGACAGACATATAAACAAGTAACATGACATGAACATGACACATACACACACACACAGAAAAGTAAAAACAATATCAGGCCTGCTGTCACAATGTATCACATGTTTCCTTTGTGATTTGTTTGTCTACTTTCCCAGCATGAAGACCTAAGTCCTATGCAAATCAAGGTGAATGCTTTGCTGGCTCACATTGAGGAGACTGAAGCAGATATCAAGGCTGACAAGCAGCTGTGGATGAAAACACAGGGGACTCTTGTAGGACTGACTCAGGACATAGAGGCCAACAACAAGGCGATGCTCAAACTGCACACAGAGCTCACTGTGATGCAGCAGAAGAAAATACGTATGGAGAGTATGTAACATTGAAATCTCTAACACTCAGCATAATAAAGTTATGTTGAAAGGAATTACACAGCGGCACACACACAATACTTGTATTGTGTGTGTGCCTCTGACACTGTCTCCCCACCAGGTCAGATTGAGAATGAGCACCTGGAGCTGAAGGAGCTGCAGAGGAACTCAGAGATGCTGCATGGAGACTTGGTGAAGCTCAACACACTGCTCAGCAAGAAAAGACAGCTCAGCCAGGAACTGCAGCAGGAGAATGTGCTGATGGAGACCGATTTCCTCCAGAGACTTAAGGCACGACCTGCCTGTTGAATCCTTTTGTCTATACAGTTATCATCTAAAGATTGAATAGTTATTGTTATTATTATTAAATGTGACAACTGATCTGTTTAGGAGGCAGAGCGGGAGCTAGTTGGCAGATGAAATATGAGAAGACTGAAGAGGAAAGAGAGAGACTTCTCAACAGTCTGCTGGAAGCTGAGTCAGTCACATTTAAATTATTTACTGATGACTTGATGGAGTATGCAAAATGATTATTTTGTATTGCTATGGATAACAGAAAACTTAATCTCTGCATATAAATACTGTATGTACTAATAGAACACATACGATCTTTTGGCTCATGTCAGTGGGGTTTTGTCTCGACATTATCTAGATAATTATTGTTATATGCATTACAGCTTTGGTTAAGTGCCCGTGTTTGCTTGTTGTCCTGCAGGCGTCAAATCATGCTGTGGGAGAAGAAGACCCAGCTTGTAAAAGAGATCCGTTCAACTGTGGACTCTGAGGTGGAACAAGGAGAAATCCAGATGATGAAAGCTGAGATACACCGTATGGAGGTAAACACAGCGCACACAACAAACAATTATACTCAGCTAACATCCAGTTCTTTGTATGTGCATTCAGAACGCAGATATATAACAATGTACAAGAAGGTATTTTGTTAGGTGAGGTATCTTCACTGATATATCACTGTCTGGATTTATATACAATTTACTTTATGTGCTGTACACTAGTTTTAATTTTTGTGTACTCCCTCTCAATGTGTGTCTTCTTGCACAGATGCGACTCAACTATTTGATGAAGGAGCAGCAGCGGTTGTTGAGGGAGAGTGAGGCAACAGTGGCAAGGAGGGAAACCATTGTTCTACGCAGGGAGGCCATGGTCCGCAACAGCCACAAACAAACCACAAAGGGTGAGATGAGCCTCTCCATGCAGGGCCTGCAGCGCAAGATCCGAGACACGCACAAGGTAGGAGATATTCCTGTTCATTTTCTGCAAATGTACCTTAGGCACAGTTTTTTTTATATCAGCACTATGTATTTTTTTAGCATTTGACAGAGTTTGATCAGGTGATCAGGGAATTACAGGAGAGCCAGGTGAGTCTGAGTGCTAGGCTTGCAAAGCAGAAGCAGCAGCTGTTAGAACTGCGCGGCAGCAGACACACCCTGGAGTCTGACTTACAATTTACTTTATGTGCTGTACACTAGTTTTAATTTTTGTGTACTCCCTCTCAATGTGTGTCTTCTTGCACAGATGCGACTCAACTATTTGATGAAGGAGCAGCAGCGGTTGTTGAGGGAGAGTGAGGCAACAGTGGCAAGGAGGGAAACCATTGTTCTACGCAGGGAGGCCATGGTCCGCAACAGCCACAAACAAACCACAAAGGGTGAGATGAGCCTCTCCATGCAGGGCCTGCAGCGCAAGATCCGAGACACGCACAAGGTAGGAGATATTCCTGTTCATTTTCTGCAAATGTACCTTAGGCACAGTTTTTTTTATATCAGCACTATGTATTTTTTTAGCATTTGACAGAGTTTGATCAGGTGATCAGGGAATTACAGGAGAGCCAGGTGAGTCTGAGTGCTAGGCTTGCAAAGCAGAAGCAGCAGCTGTTAGAACTGCGCGGCACCAGCTGCACCCTGGAGTCTGACTTCTTCAACTTCCAGGATACCAAAGACAAGGTAAGAACCTCCCAAATTACAGCTCAGTGCAATAAATTCATCATGTTAAAACCATGTGAACTCTGTTTTCAATGTCAACAAACCTCTTTAACAGTAGCTGGTATGTGTGAATCAAGTCCCATTCAGAACTAAAGTATGCCCTCTCAGTCTTCTGCCTGGAAATGTTGCTGATAATGGTGTGAAGGTGTGGTGAGAATATTCATGGCCACATAGACATGTCTGTTGATTCACTGTCTTGAGCGTCACAGTCAAACCAGCTAAGAATACAAGAAGTAGCTGCTCATTGTTTTTGATCTGTGGTCATGTGTGTAAACTGTCACAACACAAGAAACACAAGAGTTCACTCATTTTGTTTTGTCCTCTCTTTAGAATCTAGCTCAGCTGGTGGCTCTGCAGAGCCGCATTAAGAAGCTGCAGCAGGTGTGTGAAGGCAGCTACCAAGCCCTGTCCACCAGCGAGACAGTCGGAGCCGCTCTGCAAAGCCAGATGGAGCGTGTGCATGGTACCAGCTCCATATTGCACCGGGTCTGTGAGGAATTTCCCCAGTACCAAGAACCACTCCGCAGGGTGTTGTTTGGGTTAGCAGCACGCACACAGGCCCTGAATCAGGAAACAGCCTAAGAGTGAGGGGAGAATATAGCTGTGGCACTGAGCACTAGCAGAGTAATAACCATTTATTAAATGGTTTTCATACAAAAATTCCTGCTAGACAACACTGACATTGAGTTATGTTTAAAAGCCCCCACCACTAGATTGCTGTGTTTAGTACTGTGTATCACTAGTACCCTCACCTAGTTTAGCAAATCCACTGAATGAAATAATGAAAGCAATACAATGGATCTCTCTCTCTCTCTCTCTCTCTCTCTCTCTCTCTCTCATATATATGTGTGTGTGTGTGTGTGTGTGTGTGTGTGTGTGTGTGTGTGTGTGTGTGTGTATCCATCCTATTTTGTTTGCTTTGAATAAAAAAAACACATGGGAACTGAAAGAGAAGCTAAAAATCAGTATTTTGAGAATACTGCATTTTTGGATGTCATATAGTGTACATGTACACCAGTGTCCCACAGTGTCAATGTTGATGATTACGGTTTCAATCGGCAGTGTCTTAATAACTATGTTATTCAAGAAGAAGAAACACCTTTATTGTCCACACAGACGGGGAAATTAATTTTTCTGCATTCCACAGTTTACACATATTTGTTAGTACAGTAAGGACAAAGTACAGAGGACTACATAACATGCACACATGCAGAGCAGAAGGCTACAGCACGAGGAGCGCCCGGGGAGCGAGTTCAGGGGGTTAAGGGCCTTGCTCAAGGGCCCAAGGTGGTGGACGGCAGTGGACAGGTGGCGCCTCTCCCGATTTCCGGCCAATCCGGGGTGCAAACCGGCAACCTCACATACCCGGCCGAGCTGGGAATTGAACCGGCCTGACTCTTTAGCCTCTTCGCCACCATCTCCCCATCTGTGCAGAAGTGTCCTAGTACCTGCAAATTTACTTTGGGTACGGGTGTGTCAGGTGTGTTTAAATCATTGTTTGCTTTAAACTACCTACCCACACAATGAAAATGAAGCCTGGTGATAATTAAGGGTTTGTATTTTTTTAACATTGTGTCACTTGTTCCTTACCTGTCAAATGCACACAGCGAACCACAGCAGTTCACTAACACATGACTGTGAAATCAGAGGTGAACACTTACTCATAGAATGCTGTGG